>JASWHU010000559.1:0-49521 GCA_030819815.1 Strix occidentalis | reverse complement strand
GACCCAATTTTTCACTGGCTTTTACCCATTTCTGACCAATTTGGCCCAGTTTTGTCCCCTTTGGCCCAATTCTGCCTGATTTTGCCCACTTCTGCCTGTTTTGGGCTCAATTCTGCCTGATTTTATCCACTTTTACCTGATTTCGCCCACTTCTGCCCAACCTTGCCTCAATTCCACCCGATTTTGCCCACTTTTACCCAATTTTGCCCAGTCCTGCTCGATTTGACCCTCTTAGACCCAATATCCCCCACTTTTGCCCCATTTTGCCTCACTTCTGCTCAATTTTGACTCAATCCTGCCCACTTTTGCCATTTTTTGACCCGCTTTTGCCCACTTCCACCTGATTTTGCCCGCTTTTGCCCTCTTTTACCCAATTCTGCTCCATTTACCCCACATTCCCCCCCCCCGGTGCCCCCCAAGAGGTCAGAGATGCCCTGGAGATGCAGGGGGGGGGTGTTTATTGGGGGGGGGAAGGTGGGTCTGGGGGAGGTTGATGGGTCCCATCATGGGGTTGGTGGGTCCATGGTTGGGTTGGTGGGTCCCATCATGGGATTGATGGGTCCATGGTGGGGTTGGTGGGTCCCATCATGGGATTGGTGGGTCCATGGTGGGGTTGGTGGGTCCCATCGTGGGGTTGGTGGGTCCATGGTGGGGTTGGTGGGTCCCATCATGGGATTGGTGGGTCCCATCATGGGATTGGTGGGTCCATGGTGGAGTTGGTGGGTCCCATTGTGGGGTTGGTGGGTCCATGGTGGGGTTGGTGGGTCCCATCATGGGATTGGTGGGTCCCATCATGGGATTGGTGGGTCCATGGTGGGGTTGGTGGGTCCCATCATGGGGTTGGTGGGTCCATGGTGGGGTTGATGGGTCCGTGGTGGGACGAGGAGGTCTCAGACCTCCCCGATGGTCTCCTGGATCCATGGGAGGTAGTTGTAGACACGGCTGTAGACCCCGGGTTTCCCCGGCTGCCCACAGGGGTGGTCACCCCACGAGACGATGCCCTGCAGGACCCCCTTGCAGATGAGGGGACCCCCCGAGTCACCCTGGGGACAAAAGGGACCATGACAGGACCACGGTCACCATCCCCAGCCAAGGACACTGGGGGGGGGGGAGGTGGCCAGGGAGGGGGGACACGTGGCCACCTTGGGGTGGCTGCTCTTGGGAGATGCGGGGCGCAGCGAGGTGGCCAGGGAAGGGGGGGGTGGTGGCCATGGGGCATGGAGGTGTGGCCGTGGGATGTGGGCGTGTCTTGAAGGCCAGGGGATGAGGGGAGCAAAGGTGGTGGGACAAGGGGACAAGGTGGGACACGGGGACAAAGTGATGGGACACAGGGAGAAGGTGGGACATGGGGACAAGATGGGACACAGGGTTGAGGTGGTGGGACACGGGGACAAGGTGGGACACGGGGACAAGTTGATAGGACACAGGGATGAGGTGGAGGGACACAGGGACAAGGTGGGACGTGGGGACAAAGCGATGGGACATGGGGACGAGGTGGGATATGGGGACAAGGTGGTGGGACACAGGGACGAGGTGGTGGGACACGGGGACAAGATGATGGGACCCAAGGAGAAGGTGATGGGACATGGGGACAAGGTGGGACGTGGGGACAATGTGATGGGATGTGGAATGAGGTGGTGGGACACAGGGACAAGGTGGTGGGACACAGGGATGAGGTGGTGGGACACGGGGATGAAGTGGTGGGACACGGGGACAAGGTGGGACGTGGGGACAAGTTGGTGGGACACGAGGACACGGCCACATCCCAAAGCCAATGGGCCAAGGGGTGACCAAAGGGCCATGGGGAGGGGCCATGGGGCTGTGGGGACATGGGGACACGGGGACATGGGGAGGGGACACGGGGAGCTGGCGGTACCTGGCAGGAGTCCTTGCCCCCCGCCGCCGCGCCAGCGCACAACATGTCCTGGGTGACCTTGGTGCCGTAGACGCGCCGGCACTCGGCGTCACCCACCGCTGTGACGTTGACGCACTGGGGGGTGTCGGGGAGGGACTCTGGGGGTGGGGGGGAGGGGACACACGTGGCCAACCCGGGCCAGGACACAGAGTCCCGGTCACTGGATGCCACCACCCAACCCAACGGGTGTTGAGGTGACCGTCCCGTGGTCACCCAGGTCCCTTCTCCATGGAGATGCCACATTGAGGTCACCATCTTATGGTCACCTGGGTCCCTTCTCCATGGAGATGCCACCACCCAACCCAACACCATTGAGGTCACCATCCCATGGTCACTTGGGTCCCTTCTCCATGGAGATGCCACCACCCAACCCAACACCATTGAGGTGACCATCCCATGGTCACTTGGGTCCTTTCCCCATGGAGATGCCACCACCCAACCCAACGCCATTGAGGTGACCATCCCATGATCACCTGGGTCCCTTCTCCATGGAGATGCCACCACCCAACCCAACGCCACTGGGGTGACCATCCCATGGTCACTTGGGTCCTTTCTCCATGGAGATGCCACCACCCAACCCAACACCATTGAGGTGACCATCCCATGGTCACCTGGGTCCCTTCTCCATGGAGATGCCACCACCCAACCCAACACCATTGAGGTGACCATCCCATGGTCACTTGGGTCCTTTCTCCATGGAGATGCCACCACCCAACCCAACACCATTGAGGTGACCATCCCATGGTCACCTGGGTCCCTTCTCCATGGAGATGCCACCACCCAACCCAACACCATTGAGGTGACCATCCCATGGTCACTTGGGTCCTTTCTCCATGGAGATGCCACCACCCAACCCAACACCATTGAGGTGACCATCCCATGGTCACTTGGGTCCTTTCTCCATGGAGATGCCACCACCCAACCCAACACCATTGAGGTGACCATCCCATGGTCACTTGGGTCCTTTCTCCATGGAGATGCCACCACCCAACCCAACACCATTGAGGTGACCATCCCATGGTCACTTGGGTCCTTTCTCCATGGAGATGCCACCACCCAACCCAACACCATTGAGGTGACCATCCCATGGTCACCTGGGTCCCTTCTCCATGGAGATGCCACCACCCAACCCAACACCATTGAGGTGACCATCCCATGGTCACCTGGGTCCCTTCTCCATGGAGATGCCACCACCCAACCCAACACCATTGAGGTGACCATCCCATGGTCACTTGGGTCCTTTCTCCATGGAGATGCCACCACCCCACCCTCCCATGTCCCCCCCTGGTACCTTGGGGGCTGGTGGTGGTGCCCCATCCCATGACGGTGCAGTTGGTGCCGGTGGCCAGGGGGCTTCTGGGTAAGGCCACGGGTCGGACGAAGGGGGTGATGGTGAAGGGGGGCTCCACCCGCAGCAGCATCAGGTCATGGGCGTAGGAGGTGGCCCCATCCACGCTTTCGTAGCCCGGGTGGACCACGGTGGCCACGGCTGTGGCGAATTGCTCCTCCCCCGTCAGCCCGGCCAGGCTGTGCTCCCCCGCCCGCACCTGGATGTGGCTGGGGGACACGGGAGGGGCGTGGCACTGGGGGGGGGGGGGGGGGCATGGTATTGGGTGGGGGATGTGGGCGTGGTGGGCGTGGCCATGGTGGGACACAGTCATGGGGGACACGGTCATGGTGGGACATGGTCATGGGGGGTGTGGCCATGGGGGACATGGTCATGGGGGGTGTGGCCATGGTGGGTGTGGCCATGGAAAGACACGGTCATGGTGGCCATGGCCATGGTGGGACACGGTCATGTGGGACATGGTCATGGTGGGTGTGGCCATGGTGGGACACAAATCATGGTGGGCGTGGCCATGGAAGGACATGGGGGACGTGGTCTTGGTGGGCGTGGCCATGGTTGACATGGCCATGGTGGCCACGGTCATGGTGGGCGTGGCCATGGGGGACGTGGCTATGGTGGGCATGGCCATGGAAGGACATGAGGGACATGGTCATGGTGGGCGTGGCCATGGTGGGATGGGGCCCAGGTCATGATGACCCAGTTCTTCCCAGTTCTTCCCAGTTCCCCTCCCAGTCTTCCCAGTTGCCCTCCCAGTTCCTCCCAGTGCTTCCTGGAAGCTCTCCCAGTGCCTCCCAGAAACACCCACCAGTGGGTGGCCGTGAGCACCTGCTGGGTGCTGACCAGGGCTCCCAGTGCTCCCAGTTCACACCCAAGAGCCCCAGTGCCCCTCCCAGAGTCTCCCAGTGCCTCTCCCAGTGCTCCCAGTCCCATTCCCAGCACCTCCAATTCACCTCCCAGTGCCCCAGTCCCCCTCCCAGTGCCCCCAATTCCCCTCCCAGTGCCCCCAGTCCCCCTCCCAGTGCCTCCCAGTGCCTCACTTCCCCTCCCATGCCCTCAGTCTCCTTTCCAGTGTTCCCAGTCCCCCTCCCAGTGCCTCCCAGTACTCCCAGTCCCCTTCCCAGTGCCCCCAGTTCCCCTCCCAGTGTCCCCAGTCCCCCTCCCAGTGCCTCCCAGTACTCCCAGTCCCCTTCCCAGTGCCCCCAGTTCCCCTCCCAGTGTTCCCAGTCCCCCCCCAGTGCCTCCCAGTACTCCCATTCCCCTTCCCAGTGCCCCCAGGTCCCCTCCCAGTGCCCCCCCCCGACCTGGTCTGGCAGTGGGCAGCCGTGAGCACCCACTGGGTGCTGAGCAGGGCCCCCCCGCACTGGGGCTGGTCGAAGTAGAAGAGGAGGACGAGGCCGGGGTGGGCCCGTGTGGGGCACTCGCTGCCCCCCAAGATCCGCTCGCCCCATGGCCAGGCTGGGGGGGGCAAGGGGGGGGCGAGGGGGGGGATGTTGGGGGCTACTGGGAGACCCCCAGCCCCCCCCCCCGGCTCCTCCCCTCCCAGCAGCACCCACAGGGGCCCCCCTGCACACCCCCCCCCCCAACTTGGGGGACACCTGCACACCCCAGGGCCCCCCCCCCCGCACCTTCACCCCCACCTTGGGGACCCCCCCGCACCCCCATCCCCACCCTTGGCTCCCCAGAGCCCCCCCCTGCACCCTCACCCCCACCCTGGGGACACCCCCCGACACCCTTGACGCCCCCAGGCCCCCCCTGGACCCCCCACCCCACCTTGGGAACCCCCCTGGGCCACCCAGGACCCCCCCTGCACCCTCACCCCCACCCTGGGGACCCCCCCAGACCCCCTTTTCTCCCCCCTGGACACCTCAGGGACCCCCCCCCATGGACCCCCCCCTCACCCCCCCCACCTTGGGAACCCCCCAGACCCCCTTGTCCCCCCCCCGGACACCCCCGGGACCCCCCCGACACCCACCCCCACCCTCTCACCGGGGGTCACCAGCGCCGGGAGGAGGAAGAGGAGGAGGAGGAGGCTGCAGGGGGCCGCCATGATGGGTGGGGGGCCCGGGGGGCGGGGGGGGGTGTGTGTGCACTGTGGGGGGGGGGGGTGGGTGTCCCCCATTATCAAAGCTCCGTGTTAATTATTAACGAGGCCTCGTTAGATGCTCCCCCCCCCCCCCCCCCCCCCGCCGTGTTTGTTCATGGCAGGTGCCACGTTCACACCCCACCCCCCGCCCCACGGCGAGGGGGGGCTGGGGGGCAGAGAAAGTGGGTCCCCTACAGTATCTATGGGGTGAAGGGGGTCTCCTACGGTATCTATGGGTCACAGTGGGTCCCCCATGGTATCTATGGGGTGAAGGGGGTCCTCTATGGTATCTATGGGGTGATGTGCATCCCCTATGGTATCTATGGGGCACAGTGGGTCCTCTATGGTATCTATGGGGTGAAGGGGGTCCCCTATGGTATTGATGGGGTGAAGGGGGTCCCCTATGGTATCTGTGGGGCACAGCGGGTCCCCTACGGTATCTATGAGGTGATGTGGGGCAGCCCAGACACCTGGGTCCCCTACGGTATCTATGGGGTGAAGGGGGTCCCCTATGGTATCTGTGGGGCACAGTGGGTCCCCTACGGTATCTATGGGGTGACGTGGGGCAGCCTGGATGTCTGGGTCCCCTATAGTATCTGTGGGCTGAAATGGGTCTCTATGGTGTCTATGGGGTGAAGTGGGTCCCCTATGGTATCTATGGGGTGACGTGGGTCCCTACAGTATCTATGGGGTGATGTGGGTCCCTATGGTATCTATGGGGTGATGTGGGTCCCTGTAGTATCTATGGAGTGAAATGTGTCCTTACAGAATCTATGGGGTGAAGTGAGTCCCTATAGTATCTATGGGGTGATGTGGGTCCCCTATGGTATCTCTGGGGTGAAATGGGTCCCTATGGGTCAAACTGGGTCCCCTACAGAGTCTATGGGGTGATGTGGGTCCCTATAGTATCTATGGGGTGACGTGGGTCCCCTACGGTACCTATGGGGTGACGTGGGTCCCCTACAGTATCTATGGGGTGACGTGGGTCCCTACAGTACCTATGGGGTGACGTGGGTCCCCTACAGTACCTATGGGGTGACGTGGGTCCCCTACAGTATCTATGGGGTGACGTGGGTCCCTACAGTACCTATGGGGTGACGTGGGTCCCTACGGTACCTATGGGGTGACGTGGGTCCCCTACGGTACCTATGGGGTGACGTGGGTCCCCTACAGTATCTATGGGGTGACGTGGGTCCCCTACAGTACCTATGGGGTGACGTGGGTCCCCTACGGTATCTATGGGGTGACGTGGGTCCCTACAGTACCTATGGGGTGACGTGGGTCCCCTACGGTATCTATGGGGTGACGTGGGTCCCTACAGTACCTATGGGGTGACGTGGGTCCCCTACAGTACCTATGGGGTGACGTGGGTCCCCTACAGTATCTATGGGGTGACGTGGGTCCCTACAGTACCTATGGGGTGACGTGGGTCCCCTACAGTACCTATGGGGTGACGTGGGTCCCCTACAGTATCTATGGGGTGACGTGGGTCCCTACAGTATCTATGGGGTGACGTGGGTCCCTACAGTACCTATGGGGTGACGTGGGTCCCTACAGTACCTATGGGGTGACGTGGGTCCCTACAGTACCTATGGGGTGACGTGGGTCCCCTACAGTACCTATGGGGTGACGTGGGTCCCTACAGTACCTATGGGGTGACGTGGGTCCCCTACAGTACCTATGGGGTGACGTGGGTCCCTACAGTATCTATGGGGTGACGTGGGTCCCCTACGGTATCTATGGGGTGACGTGGGTCCCTACAGTACCTATGGGGTGACGTGGGTCCCTACAGTACCTATGGGGTGACGTGGGTCCCCTACAGTACCTATGGGGTGACGTGGGTCCCTACAGTATCTATGGGGTGGAATGGGTCCCTATGGGTCAAATTGGGTCCCCTACAGCATCTCTGGGGTGACGTGGGGCGGGGTGTCCCCCTGCCCCCCCGCCCGCCTCCTGGCGGATTAACGTGGGATTAAGGAAGCCCCGCCCCCCGACGCGGCGGGACAACAACCGCGCCCTGGGCGTGGCGGGGGCGCGGAGGTCACGTGACGGGCCGGGCCTCGGCTCGTTAACGCTAATTACAGGCTTAACGATTTTAGGGCCATAATCAAAGGAACAAAACAGTCTCGTTGCCTGGATCGGGCCCCGCCGCTGGTGATTGGCTGGTATTAGTGGCAGCCACGCCCCACGGGGGGGGGGAGGTGACACGCCCTCGGGCAGGATGCCCAACCAATGGTGTGGCTCCCGTTTGGGGGGCGGGGCTTGGGAAGAGCCCAACCAATCATGTGGCCTCAAGTTGTGGTGGGCGGGACTTGGGAAGAGCCCAACCAATGGTGTTTCCTCTACCTGAGGTGGGTGGGGCTTGGGAAGAGCCCAACCAATCATGTGGCCCCAATTCGGGGTGGGTGGGACTTGGGAAGTGCCCAGCCAATGGTGTTTCCTCTACCTGAGGGGGGTGGGGCTTGGGAAGTGCTCAACCAATCGTGTTGGGTGACCCTCATTAGCATGATCAGCTCCCTTGGGTTGGCCAACCATCATTGGTTGGGTATCCTCATTGGGTTGACCAGTTGGCCAACCATCACCAGCTTGGATGACTCCTGGTGGGTTGGCCAACCATCATTGGTTGGCTGACCCTCATTGACATGACCAACTCCCTTGAGTTGGCCAACCATCATTGATTGGGTGACCCTCATTGGCTTGACCAACCATCATTGGTTGGCTGACCCTCATGGACATGACCAACTCCCTTGAGTTGGCCAACCATCATGGATTGGGTGACCCTCATTGGGTTGACCAACTCCCTTGGGTTTGTCAACCATCATTGGTTGGGTATCCTCATTGGGTTGACCAGTTGGCCAACCATCACCAGCTTGGCTGACTCTTGGTGGGTTGTTCAACCATCATTGGTTGGCTGACCCTCAGGGACATGACCAACTCCCTTGAGTTGGCCAACCATCATTGGTTGGCTGACCCTCATTGACATGACCAAGTCTTTTGGCTTGACCAACCATCATTGGTTGGGTGACTCTCATTGGGTTGACCAACCCCTTGGGTTACCCAACCATCACCAGCTTGACCAACCCTTGTTGGCTTGACCAACCATCATTGGTTGGCTGACCCTCAGGGACATGACCAACTCCCTTGAGTTGACCAACCATCATTGGTTGGCTGATCCTCATTGACATGACCAAGTCTTTTGGCTTGACCAACCATCATTGGTTGGGTGACCCTCATCGATTGGGTGACCCTTGTCACATTGGTTGAAGCTCGTTGGCTTCTTCACTCCCATTGGGCATCTCCTGGTGGCTCAGCCATTGTTGGCCACCAGCGATGGAGTTGGGCAACCAGCTTTGGTGGGTTACCCTGGTTGAGTTGACCAACTCCAGTTGGGTTGGAGGACTCATCCACCAGCGTCCCGCGTCCTCGGCGCCACCGCAGCCACGTGACTTGGTCCTTGCGAGACGACAGGCGGGAAAACGCCATTTCTCTTCCAATCAAACCAACTTCTCAGGGAAAGCCCCAAATGCGGGGCATGGTGGGAAGGATGTGACCTCAAAACGAAGCCCCGTGGCCAGGAGTGGCCACGGGGCTTGTGGATGACCCTGGAGGAGAGGAGATGTCTGGGCTTGACCTTGAAATCGAATTTTTTGGCAGGAGGGAGCTTGAAAGGACCAAATTTCCCACCAAACATCACAACGTTTTAATTACTCGTGTCATCCCACCCACCCTCTCACCAGCTTCACCCGGTGACCTTGGCCACCACCTCGCCGCAGCCTCCGTTGGGCCAGTGGTAGCCCAGCCGTGGGTCTCCAACCTTCCTTCCCCTCACCCTCCCCCCCCCTGCCCTGCCCCATCTCTCTGGACGTTTGGAGGTTGCCGGTGTGTCACTGGTTGTCCTCCATGGTCTTCTGGATCCATTGGGCGTATCTACAGACCTTGGTGTAGACCCCGGGTCTCTTGGGTTGGCCACACTTCTCCATGCCCCACGACACGATGCCTTGGAGGGTCCGGTTGCAAACCAAAGGGCCTCCAGAGTCGCCCTACGGAAAGACGGAGGGGGTCAACCTCTTGGGTTGGGCAACTCTTTGTGGCTTGAGGCACTGTTGTTAGGTCTCGTTGGGTTGGGTGACCTCTTTGGGTTGGCCAAGCCTTATTGGGTTGAAGAAGGAGATCTTTCAACCCAACAAGGGTTATTCAACTCCTCTTGGGTTGGCCAGATGTTCCTGAGTTGGCCAACCCTTGCTGGGTTGAAGAACCAACATGAAGTTCTTCAACTCCTCTTGGATTGACCAGCTCTTCTTGAGTTGGCCAACTATGAATGAGTTGGTCAGTCCTGTTGGGTTGAAGAACATCCTTGAGTTGGCCAACCCTTGCTGGGTTGAAGAGGGAAATTCTTCAACCCAACAAGTGTTATTCAACTCCTCTTAGGTTGACCGGCTCTTCCTGAGTTGGCCAACTATGAATGGGTTGGCCAAATCTTGTTGGGTTGAAGATCATCCATGGATTGTCCAACCCTTGCTGGGTTGAAGAGGGAGATTCTTCAACCCAACAAGTGTTATTCAACTCCTCTTCGTTGGCTGGATGTTCTTGAGTTGGCCAACAGTGAATGAGTTGGCCAACCCTTGATGGGTTGATGAATCAACACTGGGTTACTCAACTATTCTTGGGTTGGCCAACTATAAATGATTTGACCAACCCCTGTTGGGTTGAAGAACCAACACGAGGTTCTTCAACTCTTGGGTTGACTGGCTCTTCTTGAGTTGGCCAACTATGAATGAGTTGGCCAACCCTTGTTGGGCCAAAGAAGTAACACTGGGTTACCCCCTGCTCTTGAGTTGGCCAACACTTCTTGAGTTGGCCAACTATGAATGAGTTGGCCAACCCTTGTTGGGTTGAAGAACCAGCACCAAGTTATTCAACTCCTCTTGGATTGGCCAGGTGTTCTTGAATTGGCCAATTCTACTTGCATTGGCCAACCCTTGTTGGGTTGAAGAACCAACACTGGGTTACTCAACTCCTCTTGGCTTGACCAACTCTTCTTGAGTTGGCCAACTATGAATGAGTTGGCCAACCCTTGATGGGCCAAAGAACCAACACCAAGTTATTCAACTCCTCTTGGGATGGCTGACTCTTCTTCAGTTGGCCAACTATGAACGAGTTGGCCAACCCTTGTTGGGTTGAAGAACCAACACTGGGTTACCCAACTCCTCTTGAGTTGGCCAACTGCGAATGAGTCACCCAACCTTTGCTTGAAGACCATCCTTGCGTTGGCCACCCCTCATTGGCTTCATAATGAGGTTGGCCAAGAGTGGAAGACCCCGTTTTGTTGCCAAAGGGACACCCAAGGCCCCCCCCCCTTGGCGAAGAGGCGGCCATGGCCGAGGGGGATGTTTTGCCGTACCTGGCAGGAGTCCCTACCGCCTTGGAGGCTGCCGGCGCACAACATGTTGTCGGTGATGGAACCGGGGTACAACTGGTGACACTCAGCCGACGAGAAGATGGTGACGTTGACGCACTGCAAGACGTCCGGGTAAGTGACTGAGCCGGGACACGGAGGGGGGTGGGGGGGGAAGAAAGAAACCAGAGCGATCGACCCGGCAACCGGCAGAAATTCACCCCCACCCCCCCCCAAAAAAAAAAAAACATCAACTCCACCCGCTCCGCCCCCCCAGAAGTGTCTCCGGTTGGGTTTTGGGGTGAAAAATGAGCGATTTGGGGCGTTTTCAATGAGAAAGTCACCGGTGGAGACACAGCCCATGGGGGGGGAGGGGGGATGCGAAACGTCCTCCCCGGGGGATTTCTGGGGCGGAAGAAGGAAACTCCGGAAATCGGGTCTTTTTTTGGGGTGTCTTCTCCTAAATTCTGTCTTATTTCCCTTTCTTACATTTTTTTCTTCCGTTTCCTCGAATTTAGTTTTAGGATATTGCTGGTTTATCCCATTTTAACCACTTTTTGTCTTCTGGGGGTTTTAAAATTTTAATTTTATCCTCTGTATTCTTTCACTTAAATTTTAATTTTAATTGCATTCAACAACTTTTAATTTTAATTTTATCCTCCGTACTATTTCACCTTTTAAATTTTAATTTTATTCAACAATTTTTAATTTTAATTTTATCCTCCATATTATTTCACTTTATAAATTTTAATTTTATTCAACAATTTTTAATTTTATCCTCCGTACTATTTCACTTTTTAAATTTTAATTTTATTCAACAATTTTTAATTTTAAATCTTCTCTTCTATTTCACTCAAGTTTTAATTTTAATTTCATTCTCTGTAATACTTAAGGTTTAATTTTCATTTTATCCTCTCTACTATTTAACTTCATTTATTCTCGTTTCTTTCCGCTCCCTCCTGTTCTACTTAACGAATTTTCTTTCACTTAATTTGTCTGTTTTTCACCGGCTTTATCTTATTTCCCCCCTCCCTTTCCCTTATTTCCTTTCTGTTGATCAAACCCCTCACTGTTAATTTCTCATTTCATCCAACATTCGATTTCTAGGATTTTATGTGATTTTTAGGGTATTCCTGCTCATTTCTTTTCATCATATTTGGTATAAATTAACCTAATTTCATGTTATTTCCTTCCCTTCCCTCCTCTGCTGCCCCTTTTTTTTTCCCATTTCTTAGGAGAGGACCCAGGTCTCCAGGAGGGACCCAGGTGTCCAGGAGAGGATGTAGGAGGGGACTTGGGTGCTCAGGAGAAGACCCAGGCATCTGGGATGGGACCCAGGTGTCGAGGAGAAGACCCAGGCCCTCATGAGAGGACCGAGGTGCCAAGGAGATCACCCAGATGTCCAGGGGGAAAACCCAGCCCTCCAGGAGAAGACCCAGACCTTTGGGAGAAGACCCAAACCTCCAGGAGGAGTCTCAGACCTTCAGGAGAGGACCCAGATCTCCAGGAGATGACCCAGAGCTCCAGGAGGGGACCCAGACCTCCAGGAGGAGGCTCAGATCTCCAGAAGGGGACCCAGCCCTCCAGGAGAAGACCCAGACCTCCAGGAGATGACCCAAACCATCGGGAGAAGACCCAAACCTCCAGGAGGAGTCTCAGACCTTCAGGAGAGGACCCAGACCTCCAGGAGATGACCCAGAGCTCCAGAAGGGGACCCAGAGCTCCAGGAGGAGGCTCAGACTTCCAGAAGGGGACCCAGACCTCCAGGACAGGACCCAGACCTTCAGGAGAAGGCTCAGACCTGGAGGCCCAGACCTCCAGGAGATGACCCAGACCTCCAGGAGGAGGCTCAGACCTCCGGAAGGGGACTCAGACCTCCAGGAGAAGACCCAGACCTCCAGGAGGAGGCTCAGACCTCCAGAAGGGGACCCAGACCTTCAAGAGATGACCCAGACCTCCAAAAGAGGCCACGGGTACTGGGTACCTTCTGGGGAGGTGGTGGCCCCCCATCCCGAGGTGACGCAGGTGGTGCCGGGCTCTGGGAGGCAGGAGGCCACGGGGATGGGCTGGATCCTGTTGTTGAGGGTGACGGGCGTCAGGAGCTTCATCAACATGATGTCGTTGTCCTTGGTGGTGGGGTTGTAGTTGGGGTGGGGCACGAACTTCTGCACCATCTTCTGCACCTCGCCCCACTCGCGGGTGTAGAGGTTGTGCTTGCCCAGGTGGGTGCTGGTGATCCTACGACATGCAGGGACACGTGGAGGGGTGGCTATGGCCACAAGACTGTGGCCCACGGCAGGGCTTGGAGGCCACGGTGTGGCCACGGGACTTGTGGGTCACGGTAGGGCTGGGACGTGTGGGGCACTGGCAGCCTGGCCCATGTATGGGATGTGAGGATGTGGCCGTGGGTCCTATGGGACGTGGCATGGCCAGGACACACGTGGGATGTGGCGAGGACACTGGTGGGACATGGCCCAGCCCGTGAATGGGATGTGGAGACCAGGGCGCAGCCGTGGCATGTGGTGGGACACCATGGCCAGGACACGTGTGGGACACGGCGTGGGCCACACATGGGACATGGAGTCTGCGGCGTGGCCAGGACATGTGTGGGACGCGTCATGGCCCATGTGTGGCACACTGAGTCCACAGCATGACGAGGACACGTGTAGGACACGTCATGGCCCCCATTGGGACTGTGGACACGCATGACACGTGGAGACCACCACAGCCGTGACACATGTAGACCACAGGTCATGGCCATGACCTCCATGTGACCATGAGAGGACACGTGTGGGACACATCACTGCCCACATGTGGCACATGGGGTCTACAACATGTCCAGGACACGTGTGGGACACGTCACGGTCCCCGTGTGGGATCATGGACATGCATGGCACATGTGAAGCCCCCCATAGCCATGACACGTGTAGACCACAAAGACCACAGCATGGCCATGACCTCCATGTGACCATGAGAGGACACATGTGGGACACATCATGGCCCACGTGTGGCACATGGGGTCCACACCATACCCAGAACATGTGTGGGACATGTCACAGTCCCCATGTGGCACCGTGGCCACACATGACACACATGGAGCCCCCCATAGCCATGACACATGTAGACCACAGGTCATGGCCATGACCTCCATGCAACCACATGAGGACACGTGTGGACACTTCACAGCCCACGTGTGGCACATGGGGTCTACAGCATGTCCAGGACATGTGTGGGACATGTCACAGTGCCTGTGTGGGACCGTGGACATGTGTGACATACATGGAGCCCCCCGTGGCCATGACACGTGTAGACCACAGGTCATGGCCATGACCTCCATGTGACCACGAGAGGACACATGTGGGACACGTCACGACCCACGTGTGGCACATGGGGTCTACAACATGTCCAGGACACATGTGGGACATGTCACAGCCCACGTGTGACACCGTGGACATGCGTGACACACATGGAGCCCCCATAGCCATGACACGTGTAGACCACAGAGACCACAGCATGGTCATGACCTCCATGTGACCACGAGAGGATACATGTGGGACATGTCACAGCCCACGTGACTGGTCAAGGTGTCTACAGCATGTCCAGGACACGTGTGGGACACGTCATGGTCCCCTGTGTGGGACCGCGGACACGCGTGACACACATGGAGCCCCCCCCCAGCATGACACGTGTAGACCACAGGTCGTGTCCATGCCCTCCATGCGACCACAAGAGGACACGTGTGACCCACAGAGGCCATGACAGGCCACGGCAAGCTGGGGGGGAGGTTGGGTCGCCCACCCGCGGTGGGTCACAAGGGCCCCGTCGAGCCCACGCCCCGCGCGTTGTCGCCCCCTTACCCCGGCGTGGTGCAGTGGGCCGCCGTCACCACCCACTGCCTGGCCACCAGGACGCCGCCGCAGTAGAGCTTGTACATGTCCAGGATGGCCACTTGCCACGGCTGCGAGTGGGGCTGGCAGTCCATGCCCCCCACCACGCGGTTTTCACCGGCCACCAAGGACGCTGCGAGGGAGGAGGGACGTGGCGGAGGGGACACACACACACACGTCACACACGTGTTAGCGCCACCACGTGCGTGGCCGCGCGCCCCCTCCGCCCCTTCACTCACCCGTGGATGCCACCAGGACCAGTGTTCCCAGCAGCTTCACGGTGCCCCAGAGCCTGGGGGCCACTGTGGCTCGTAACTCCATCGCCGTGGCCGCTGTGGGGCAGAGGCGTTAGTGCCACACTGGGGGTTTGGCCCTTCAGGGCTTCACCTGCACCCTCTGCCCCACACCCCGGGGAGAAGCTCAGATGGTTCTTGGGGGGCGTCGTGGCACCTCCATGTAGTTTTTTTCCCTTTTTTTGGGGGGTGGGGGGGGGGTTGCGGTAACTCTACACCATTTTGGGGTCCTCGCGGGTGTGGCGGGGGCCCCTCCTCTGTCCCCTCCGCCCAGCTGCTGCCCGATTCGCCCCGTCATCGCGCTTTTGCAACGGTGACGTCATCACCCCCCCCCCCCGCTCCGGTGCCACAGCGGCAATCAACAGAGTCATCATTAATGAGGCTCCTAATTACGGGCTCCACCAACTCCTCCGCCTCCCCCTCCTTGGCTTGAGGCGATTGACCTCCCAGCACCTCACGCTGCCCTCGGATGCCTCCCCCGGGCCAGGGCTGTGGGTCACAGCCCCCGGAGCTGTGGGTCGCGGTTGCCCCGTGGCTGGGGGTTACGGTTCTTCGAGGCTGTGGGTGGGAGGTGCCCGTGGCTGTGGGTCGTGGTTCCCCATGGGTCATGGTCCTTCATGGTTCCCTGCGGGTCATGGTCCCCCATGGCTGGGGGTCATGGTTCCCTGTGGGTCAGGGGTCCCCATGGGTCATGGTCCCCAATGGCCGTGGGTCACAGTTCCCTGTGGGTCAGGGCTCCCCACAGCCGTGGGTCATGGTTCCCTGTGGGTCATGGCTCCCCATGGCTATGGGTCATGGTTCCCCATGGGTCATGGTCCACCACGGCCATGGGTCATGGTTTCCTGTGGGTCACGGTTCTCTGTGGGTCATGGTCCTTCATGGTTCCCTGTGGGTCATGGTCCCCCATGGCTGTGGGTCATGGTTCCCTGTGGGTCACAGTTCCCTGTGGGTCACGATTCCCCATGGCCATGGGTCATGGTTTCCTGTGGGTCACAGCTCCCCGTGGGTCACAGTTCCCCATGGCCATGGGTCACTGTTCTCCGTGGGTCATGGTTCCCTACGGCCATGGGTCAGGGCTCCCCACGGAGGAGGTTTGTGGGCCCCACGGAAGTGGGTCAAGGCTCCACGTGACTGTGGGTCACGGTTCCCATGGCCATGGGTCAGAGCCACCCATGGGTGTGGGTCACCACTCCCTGTGGGCCCCATGGATAAAGGAAATGGGGCCCATGGGTGCGGGTCACTGCTCCCCACGGACATGGGAGGGGGGCCCCATGGATATGGGGTGTGGGACCCATGGATATGGGGTGTGATACCCACGGATAAGGGGGGTGGGACCTGTGGATATGAGGGGTAAGACCCACAGATATGGGGGGTGGGACCTACCGATATGGGGGTGAGACCCACGGATACGGGAGGTGGGACCCACAAATATGGGGGGTGGGACCCACAGATATGGGGGGTGGGACCTGTGGATATGGGAGGTGGGACCCACAGATATAGGGGTGGGACCTACAAATATGGGGGGTGGGACCTACAGATATGGGGAGCGGGACCTAAATGTATACGGGGAGGGACCCACAGATATAGGGGGTGAGACCCACAGATATGGGGTGGGACCCACAGATATGGGGGGTGGGACCCTGTGGGGAGACCGGATGAGGATGGGGGGCTGGGGAAGGGGGGCTGAGGAGGGAGGGAGGGGTGTGGGGCGGGGGCGATGGGGCCAGAACGGAGGAGGAGGAGGGAGACCCGGGATGGAGTAAACCTGGAGAAGAGGAATGAGTAGAGCCCAGGGATGGAGCAAACCAGGAGGAGGGAAGGATGGGGCCTAAGGGTGGTGTAAACCTGGAGGAGGGGGATGGACAGAACCCAGGGATGGAGTAAACCTGGAGGAGGAGGGAAGGATCAAGCCCAGAGATGGAGTAAACCTGGAGGAGGGAAGGACAGAGCCCAGGGATGGAGTAAACCTGGAGGAGGGGGATGGATAGAGCCCAGGGGTGGTGTAAACCAGGAGAAGAGGGACAGATGGAGACCAGGGATGGAGTAAACCTGGAGGAGGATGGAAGGACGGAGCCCAGGGATGATGTAAACCTGGAGGAGGGATGGATAGAACCCAGGGATGGAGTAAACCAGGAAAAGCGATGGATGGATCCCAGGGATGGAGTAAATCTCGAGGAGGGAGGAGGGAGTGAGCCCAGGGATGGAGCAAACGTGGAGGAGGGGGGATGGATAGAACCCAGGGATGGAGTAAACCTGGAGAAGGAAGGAAGGATCGAGCCCAGAGATGGAGTAAACCTGGAGGAGGGAAGGACAGAGCCCAGGGATGGAGTAAACCTGGAGAAGAAGGGACAGACGGAGCACAGGGATGGAGTAAACCTGGAGAAGGAACGACAGAGCCCAGAGATGGAGTAAACCTGGAGGAGGGGGCATGGAGAGAGCCCAGGGATGGTGTAAACCAGGAAAAGGGATAGACGGAACCCAGGGATGGAGTAAACCTGGAGGAGGAAGGAAGGATCGAGCCCAGAGATGGAGTAAACCTGGAGGAGGGAAGGACAGAGCCCAGGGATGGTGTAAACCTGGAGAAGAAGGGACAGACGGACCCCAGAGATGGAGTAAACCTGGAGGAGAGGGATGGAGAGAGCCTGGGGATGGTGTAAACCAGGAGAAGGGATAGACGGAACCCAGGGATGGAGTAAACCTGGAGGAGGAGCCCCGGGGCAGCATCTGACCGGGGTGACCCCGGCCCACAACCCCTTGAGAAGGGGCTCCCCCCCTCCCCCCCCCCCCCCAATAACCCCCTCAAACCTCTCGGCGGGTCCCCGCCGGGGGCCTCCCCGCTCCTTCGCGGCCGAACTCTTTTGCTTCGAGCTCCGAATCCTCGTGCTTGGGGGCGTCTCCCTCCGCCCAAAAAAAGAAACCCCCCCAAAAACCCCCCGTCGTCGCCGCCGACCCCGACGCCGCCAAAAAAAAAAAAAAAATAAAAAGAAGAAAAAAATTAAAAAAAAAAAAAACAAACCCAAAACCACCCAAATCTGTCCCAACCGGCCCCGGAGCGTCTGGTCGGTGGCGGCGGCGCCGCGCCCGGCCCCTCCCACGTGAGCGGCGCCCGATGGTTTTATAACGGCGTCAGGGCCCGGCCCGGCTCGTCCCACCCCGGGCGCGAAGACGCCTCGTCGCCACCTTCTCTAATCCCTCGACGCTTCCACGGCACCGCCCGGGCCTGGGGGGGGGTGGTGGAGGAGGAGGAGGAGGAGGTTGTTGATTGGTCAGGAGCGGCGGGAGGTCGCGGCGCGCCGTTGGCCGGCGCGGAGATGGGCGGAGGCGCCGCGGGGAGGAGGAGGAGGAGGCGGTTGGGCGGGTGGAGGTGGGGATACGGCCGCGGTGGTTGGTCAAGGGGTTTTGGAAGGGTGAGGAAGATGATTGGCTGGTTGAGTTGGAGGGAAATGTTGGCCATTGGCCAGTTGAGTTGGAAGGATGCGTTGGCCATTGGCCAGTTGAGTTGGAGGGAAACGTTGGCCATTGGCTGGTTGAGTTGGAGCGAAACGTTGGCCATTGGCCAGTTGAGTTGGAAGGAAACGTTGGCCATTGGCCATTGGGCAGTTGAGTTGGAGGGAAACGTTGGCCATTGGCTGGTTGAGTTGGAGGGAAACGTTGGCCATTGGCCAGTTGAGTTGGAGGGAAACGTTGGCCATTGGCTGGTTGAGTTGGAGCGAAACGTTGGCCATTGGCCAGTTGAGTTGGAAGGAAACGTTGGCCATTGGCTATTGGGCAGTTGAGTTGGAGGGGAACGTTGGCCATTGGCTGGTTGAGTTGGAGGGAAACATTGGCCATTGGCCATTGGCCAGTTGAGTTGGAGGGAAACGTTGGCCATTGGCCAGTTGAGTTGGAGGGAAACACCATCAGCGCACCCCGATTGGCTGGCTGGATTTGAAGAGCAGCTGATTGGCCGGTCAGCTCTGGAGGCGGTCCCACGCGATTGGCTGCCCGGCCCTGGGGGCGGGAGCAAAGGGCGAGGGGGTCGCAGGAGGTTCTGCCGCGCTTTGACAGCGCATCCGGGTGGTCGCACACGCGTGTACACGCCTCTGGGACAGGACACGTCCACGACACATGACCACATGCCTACGACACGCGTCCACATGCCCATGACACGCGTCCACATGACCATGACACACATCCACACGCCTACAACACGCATCCACATACCCAGGCCACGTGTCCACGTGCTCATGACACGTGTCCACATGACCACAACACACATCCACACACCCATGACGTGTGTCCACACAGCCATGACACTTGTCCACATGTCCAGAACACATGTCCACACGCCCATGACATGTGTCCACATGCCCAGGACACGTGTCCACACACCCACAACACGTGTCCACACACCCACAACGCACATCCACACCCTACGACACCTGTCCACATGCCCACGACACACGGCCACATGGCCACAACACATGTCCACACGGCCATGACACACATCCGCACGCCCACGACACGTGTCCACACACCCATGACACAGTGCACACGTGCACAACACATGTCAGCATGTGCCTGACACATTCACATGTCCATGACACACGTCCACACGCCCACAACACACATCCACATGTCAATGATGTGTCTGCATGTCCATGACACATGTCAACACGTCCATGACACGCCTGCACATCATGACACATGACCACATGCTCACGACATGCATCCACACATCCATGACACATGTCCACACGTTCACGACACATGTCTGCGTGTCCATGACGTGCACACATCTACGACACACATCCACATGTCCACACGTCCATGACATGTCCGCATGTCTATGACACATGTGCACATGCCCACAACACGTCACCATGTCCATGAGACACAACTACATGTCCACAACAGACGTCCACACATCCATGACACGTGTCCACACGTCCATGACACATGTGCACACACCCATGACACACATGCACATGTCCATGTGTCCATGACACATGTCTGCATGCCCATGACACACATGTCCACGCGTCCACAACATGTGTCCGCACATCCATGACACACATCGACATGTCCATGACACACGTCTGCATGTCCACAACACAAACACGTCTCCACAAGTCCACATGTCCACGACACATGTCCACACATCCATGACATGTGTCCACACGTCCCTGAGCCATGTCCTCATATCCATGACACGTGTCCACATGCCTGTGACACACGTCCACACATCCATGATCCATGTCCACACATCCATGACACGTGTCCACATGTCCTCGAGCCATGTCCTCATGTCCATGACACACGTCCACACGTTTGTGACACTAGTCCACACATCCATGATCTGTGTCCACATGTCCATGACACATGTCCACACGTCTGTGACACATGTCCACACATCCATGATCCATGTCCACACATCCATGACACGTGTCCACACATCCTCGAGCCATATCCTCATGTCCATGACACGCGTCCACACGTCCATGATGTGTCCACACGTCCACGAGCCATGTCCTCATGTCCATGACACACGTCCACATGCCTGTGACACACATCCACACATCCATGATCCATGTCCACACATCCATGACACGTGTCCACACATCCACGAGCCATGTCCTCATGTCCATGAGACACGTCCACATGTCCGTGACACACATCCACACGTCCATGATGTGTCCACACATCCACGAGCCATGTCCTCATGTCCATGACACATGTCCACACATCTGTGACCTCCACACATCCATGACCCGTGTCCACACGTCCCTGACACATGTTCACACCACGCGTTTACCTCCCTGCACACACCCCTGGGTGCACACTCGCGCTAGAGGGTGCTGCCACTCTGTGCCGCTTGCACGCTCACGGGGGCGGGACTTCCTGCGGGGGGGGGGGGGCGTGGCCAGGAGCTGGGAAGGGCGGAGCTTTCCCACCCCCTCGCCCCGCCCCCCCGTGAAAATCCCAAGCAGTCCCGCCGGGTGTAAATGGTGTAAACAGGGCTTGGCGGCTTCGTGGGCTTGGCCCAACTGGTTCTCTCGGTGGGGGGCCTCGTTAGCGGCCGCCTCGTTAGCGAGCTCTTAATTGGTGCCAATTAGGGCGCCCACGCGCTCCCAGGAGGAGCCAGCTCCCTGCTTTACTCCACGCGGCCCACGATAACCCCGGGTGCCCCGTGGGGGGGGGACCAGCATGTGGGGAGGGGGGGGCATGGTTGGGGGGGGACACACGTGGGACCACGGGGCGCTGGTTGTGGCCACCAGCCGTGACCTCCTGAGCTGCACACGTGTGTCCACCAGGTTTGGACATGTGTGTCCTCTTGTGGCCTCCAGACCTGGACACGTGTTCTACTGACCTGGACATGCGTGTTCTCCACATCTAGACACATGTTCTACAGACCTGGACACGTGTTCTACTGACCTGGACACGTGTGTCCTCCAGACCTGGACACACATGTTCTACTGACCAGGACACATGTTCTACTGACCTGGACATACATGTCCTCCAGACCCGGACACACGTGTTTTACAGATCTGGACACGTGTTCTACTGACCTGGACATGCGTGTCCTCCACATCTAGACACATGTTCTACAGACCTGGACATGTGTTCTACTGACCAGGACACACATGTCCTCCAGACCTGGACACACATGTTCTACTGATGGGGACACATGTTCTACTGACCTGGACATACATGTCCTCCAGACCTGGACACACGTGTTTTACAGATCTGGACACGTGTTCTACTGACCTGGAGATGTGTTCTACTGACCTGGACACGTGTGTCCTCCAGACTTGGACACACATGTTCTACTGACCTGGAGATGTGTTCTACTGACCTGGACATACGTGTCCTCCAGACCTGGACACACGTGTTTTACAGATCTGGACACATGTTCTACTGACCTGGACACGTGTGTCCTCCAGACCTGGACACACATGTTCTACTGACCTGGACACATGTTCTACTGACCTGGACATGCGTGTCCTCCACATCTAGACACATGTTCTCCAGACCTGGACATGCGTTCTACTGACCTGGACACACATGTTCTCCAGACCTGGACACGTGTTCTACTGGACACGTGTGTCCTCCAGACTTGGACACACATGTTCTACTGACTGGGACACGTGTTCTACTGACCGGGACACATGTTCTACTGACCTATACACGTGTGTCTTCCAGACCTGGATACATGTGTCCTCCAGATCTGGACACACATCCTCCAGACCTGGACACATGTTGTCCAGATCTGGACATGTGTCCTCCAGACCTGGACATACGTGTCCTCTAGGCCTGGACATGTGTTCTACAGACCTGGACACACGTGTCCTCCAGACCTGGTCATACATGTCCTCCAGAACTGGACATGTCTCCTCCAGACTTGGACACACATGTTCTCCAGATCTAGACACGTGTTCTACAGACTTGGACACGTGTTCTACCGACCTGGACATACGTGTCCTCCAGACCTGGATGCGTGTTCTCCAGAGCTGGACACGTGTGGCCACGGATTGCCAGCTGGATTTGCCACACCTGGACATACGTGTGCTCCAGGCTTGGACACGCGTGTCCTCCAGAGCTCAACATGTGTCTGCCAGAGCTGGACACGTGTAGCCTGTCAGCACCAGGGGTGTGCTTGTAAGTTGCCACCATGGCCACCAGCACCAGATGTGATTGTAGGTTGCCACCATGGCCACCATCACCAAAGATATGTGGCCATGAGTTGTCCACCATGGCCACCAGCACCAGATATGAGATTGGAGGTTGCCACCATGGCCACCAGCAACAAACTTATGTGGCCATTTGTCTTACCATGGCTACCAGCATCAGGGGTGTGGTTGCAGGTTGCCACCATGGCCACCAGCACCAGATAGGTGATTGGAGGTTGCCACCATGACCACCAGCACCAAACATACGTGGCCATGAGTTGTCCACCACGGCCACCAGTACCAAGGGTGTGGTTAGAAGTTGCCACCATGGCCACCAGCACCAGATAGGTGATTGGAGGTTGCCACCATGGCCACCAGCACCAGGGGTGTGATCAGAAGTTGCCACCATGGCCACCAGCAACAAACTTACGTGGCCATTTGTCCCACCATGGCCACCAGCACCAGGGGTGTGGTTGCAGGTTGCCACCGTGGCCACCAGCACCAAGCATACATGGCCACAAGTCGCCCACCACAACCACCAACCCCAACGGGCGCCATTTCCTCCCTGTGCTCACGGCGGCCATGATGCCCCCCCCATCCCGCCCCCCCCCCCAGCCTCCATGTCTGTGCTGTAGCCACGCCAGGGCAGAAGGTGGCCACGTTTCACAGGGCTTTATTCCAGGAGCTCTTCCCCGGGGGAGTGTGGGGGGGTGTATGGGGGGGGGGTGGACTCTTCCATATTTTTTTTTTGGGGGGTGCGGGGGGGTTCAGACGCGGCCGTTGCTCCTCATGACGTCGTGGATCCAGGCGGTGAACTCGCAGACGCGGGTGTAGACGCCCGGTTTGCCCCGTTGGCCACAAACTTGCATCCCCCACGAGACGATGCCCTGCAGCTCCGACCCACACACCAGGGGCCCCCCCGAATCGCCCTGGGGAGGGGGGGACACACAGAAAGAAGCTCGTGAAGGGGGGGATCCCCCCAAATCCCCCCCCAAAAACTACTGGGGACCCCAAAAATGACCCAGTTTCACCCCACGGAGATGCCGCAGGGGCCACGGTTCTCCCCTGGGCACCACCACGACCTATAGGGTGAAGGGATGGAGGCCACCATGTTCTATAGGGTCAGGGGATGGTGGCCACCATGTTCTATAGGGTGAAGGGATGGAGGCCACCATGTTCTATAGGGTCAGGGGATGGTGGCCACCATGTTCTATAGGGTGAAGGGATGGAGGCCACCATGTTCTATAGGGTGAAGGGATGGAAGCCACCATGTTCTATAGGGTCAGGGGATGGTGGCCACCATGTTCTATAGGGTGAAGGGATGGAGGCCACCATGTTCTATAGGGTGAAGGGATGGAAGCCACCATGTTCTATAGGGTCAGGGGATGGTGGCCACCATGTTCTATAGGGTGAAGGGATGGAGGCCACCATGTTCTATAGGGTCAGGGGATGGTGGCCACCATGTTCTATAGGGTGAAGGGATGGAGGCCGCCATGTTCTATCAGGTGAAGGGATGGAGGCCGCCATGTTCTATAGGGTGAAGGGATGGAGGCCACCATGTTCTATCAGGTGAAGGGATGGAGGCCGCCATGTTCTATAGGGTGAAGGGATGGAGGCCACCATGTTCTATCAGGTGAAGGGATGGAGGCCGCCATGTTCTATAGGGTGAAGGGATGGAGGCCACCATGTTCTATAGGGTCAGGGGATGGTGGTCACCATGTTCTATAGGGTGAAGGGATGGAGGCCACCATGTTCTATAGGGTCAGGGCGTGGAGACCACCACAACCTATAGGGTGCTGGAGCTGAGGCCCAGCAGTTCCCTATAGCACAGGGGAGGTCCCTATAGCCCCCTGGGGGTCTTTCCAGCACCCAGGGGGTCCCTCTAGCACCCAGGGTGCTATAGGGTTCTTGGAGGGGCTCCTATAGCACCCAGAAGCCCCTATAGCACTCAGGGCTGTGCATGGTGCTTGGGGAGGGGTCCTATAGCACCCAGCACCCCTATAGAACCCAGGTGGCCCCTATAGCCCCTGTGGGGTCCCTGTGGCACGCAGAGGGATCCCTATAGCACCCAGCACTCCTATAGAACCCAGGTGGCCCCTATAGCCCCTGTGGGGTCCCTGTGGCACTCAGAGGGGTCCCTATAGCACCCAGCACTCCTATAGAACCCAGGTGGCCCCTATAGCCCCTGTGGGGTCCCTGTGGCACTCAGAGGGGTCCCTATAGCACCCAGCACTCCTATAGAACCCAGGTGGCCCCTATAACCCCTGGGGGGCCTTGTGGCATGCAGAGGGGTCCCTCTAGCACTCAGCACCCCTATAGAACCCAGGTGGCCCCTATAGCCCCCGGGGGGTCCCTGTGGAGCTTGGAGGGGGCCCTATAGCAGCGCATGTCCCCAAGAGTTGGGTTCTTGGGGGCCCCCACCCCAGTTCTTCTCCATTGGCTTTGTCACCTCCGGGATAAGGTGTGGGGGGGGGCAACTGGGTGGGCTCCAACCTCCCCACCCCAAAGTTGGGGGGGGGGTGTGTGTGTGTGCAGCCCCCCACATCCCCCAGTGCCCCCCCAAAACCCACCTGGCAGGAGTCGGTGCCCCCCGAGGTGACGCCGGCGCAGAGCATGTTCTTGGTGATGCCCTTGGGGTAGAGCTTGGCGCACTCTTCGTTGGCCATGGTGTAGACGGAGGCGCATTGGAGGACGTCAGGGAAGTACCCTGGGAGGGGGGACACACGGGGTGGAGGGGGGGACACGGAGAAGGAGGGGGACATGGTCAGGGGGACATGGTCAAGGGGACATGGTCAGGGGACCCACGAGGACAGTGGGACACCCCGTCCTGTCTTCACTTGGGTGACAGCCCAGCAAGGAAGGAGGCCTCAAGATGGCCGCCCCCGAGGGGATTGGGAAGGTCCTGGGGTGGCGGCACGGGGCTGAGGGGGGAGGGAGGTGTCCCCAAGTCACTGAGATGTCCCCAAGTCACTGAGATGTCCCCAAGGGGCTGAGATGTCCCCAAGACACTCAGATGTCCCAAGCCACCGAGATGTCCCCAAGATGCTGAGATGTCTCCAAGGTGCTCAGATGTCCCCAAGCCACTCAGATGTCCCAAACCACCAAGATGTCCCCAAGACATTGAGATGTCCCCAAGATGCTGAGATGTCCCAAGCCACCGAGATGTCCCCAAGGTGCTGAGATGTCCCCCAGATGCTGAGATGTCCCAAGCCACTCAGATGTCCCAAGCCACCGAGATGTCCCCAAGATGCTGAGATGTCCCCAAGATGCTGAGATGTCCCAAACCACCAAGATGTCCCCAAGATGCTGAGATGTCTCCAAGGTGCTCAGATGTCCCCAAGCCACTCAGATGTCCCAAACCACCAAGATGTCTCCAAGTTGCTGAGATGTCCCAAGCTACTCAGATGTCCCAAGCCACTGAGATGTCCCCAAGACATTGAGATGTCCCCAAGACATTGAGATGTCCCCAAGATGCTGAGAGGTCTCCAAGATGCTGAGATGTCCCCAAGCCACCGAGATGTCCCCAAGACATTGAGATGTCCCCAAGATGCTGAGATGTCCCAAGCCATGGAGATGTCCCTAAGGTGCTGAGATGTCCCCAAGGTGCCCAGCTGTCCCCAAGTCCCTTAAGCCCCGCCCCCCTTCCCTTCCCCCCCCCCCCCCCTTACCTTCGGGGCTGCTGGTGCTGCCCCAACCCGAGACGACGCACTCGGTGTTGGGGGGGGGACAACGCTTGGGCAAAGCCACCGCCTGGACGTGGTCGGTGAAGCGAACGGGCTTCTGGAGCTTCAGGAGCATGATGTCACCATCATGGGTGGTGGGGTTGTAGCTGGGGTGGATGAAGGCCTTGGCCGAGGTGACACATTGCTCCGTCCCCTCCTTGGTCCTCAAACTATGGTCGCCCATGCGGATGGGGATGGGGCTGGTCAACAAGGGTGGAGAAAGGACCATGGTGACCTTCTCTGGTGGCCAAGAGAAGGTCCACGGGGTAGAGGTCAGGAGGAGCTTCTCCTCCTACCACAAAGATCTTCAACTGGGTGGGGAAACTGAGGCTTGGAGGCCAGAAGCACCCAACGGGTCAACCGAAGAGTTGGCCAAGATGAGTCCTTCTTGCTTCAAGCCAAGGTGGAGAAGAACCAGGTCCAAGCTGAGGACCTGGAGGTCCTTGGCCGCTCTCCAGGTCCCCACCGCGCCCAACCGAAGACTAAAATTTGGTGTTTCTACCCCATTTTTCTGGTGGGACCTCTCCATGAGGTGGCGCTAGGCGGCCAGGAGAAGGTTGGGCCACCAAAAAATGGAGGAATGGGCCCATTTCCCCATTGGCTTGATGTCAACTGGGAGCCCAGCTGGATGGTTGTGGTTGCCCAGTTCAATGGGATGGTCATTCTGGGAGCCCAATTAGATGGTTCTGGTGGCCAACCCAGTTAGATGGTCATTGTGGGAGCCCAGCTAGAAGGTTTTGGTGGCCAACCCAGTTAGATGGTCATTGTGGGAGCCCAACTGGAAGGTTGTGGTGGCCAACCAGTTAGATGGTCATTGTGGGAGCCCAATTAGATGGTTGTGGTGGCCAATCCAGTTAGATGGTCACTCTGGGAGCCCAGTTAGATTGTTTTGGTGGCCAACCAGTTAAATGGTCATTCTAGGAGCCCAGCTGGAAGGTTGAGGTGACCAACCCAGTTAGATGGTCACTCTGGGAGGCCATCTGGAAGGTTTTGGTGGCCAACCACTTAGATGGTCATTCTGGGAGCCCAATTAGATGGTTTTTGTGGCCAACTGGACGCTTTTGGTAGCCAACCCCATTGAGATGAAACCCACCCAGCTCCTCCCATGCCCAGCCCCACCTCCACCTCCTGGTGGCCTCCTCCCCACCTCCTCCCAGTAGCCTGTGGCCAAAGTGGTGACCCCCCTTACCCCCCCCTCAAGACTTGGGGGACCCCCCCACCTCTTGGTGTCGCAGTGGGCGGCCGTCAGCACCCAGGACCTGCCGACGAGGACCCCCCCGCAGTGGATGTTCTTCTGGGGGCCCAGCAGCACCACCTGGTAGGGGTGACGCTTCTTCTCGCAGCTCTTCCCCCCCACAATCCGGTTCTCCTCCCCCACGGCCGCTGTGGGAGTGGGGATGGGGCTCGGCACCTCCCAGTGCCCTCCCAGTATCTCCCAGTTCCCACCCAGTTCCCACCCAGTTTGCACCCACTTCCCTCCCAAGGCCACCCAATATCTCCTTGTGTCACCCCAGTGTCCTCCCAGGTCTGTTTCCCTCCCAGTATCCCCAGTGACCTACTGCTTCCCACCCACTGCTTATCAGTGCCTCCCAGTTCGCACCCAGTTCCTCCCAGTTCTCCCCTAGGGGTCCCCATGGCCACCCAGCTCCTCTCTGTGCCACCCCCGTGTCCTCCCAGCTCTTCCTTTTTCCTCCCAGTATCCCCAGTGACCTACCGCTTCCCACCCACTGCCTCTCAGTGTCTCCCAGTACCAGCCAGTGCCACCCAGTTCCTCCCAGTTCCCTCTTAGGGGTCCCCGTGGCCACACAATATCTCCCCATGTCACCCCTGTCTCCTCCCAGTATCCCCAGTGACCTACAGCTTCCCACCCACTGCTTCTCAGTGTCTCCCAGTTCCCTCCCAGTTCCTCCCAGTTCCCTCCTGGGTCACCCAACATTTCCCCATGTCACCCCCGTGTCCTCCCAGCTCTCCGTTTCCCTCCCAGTATCCCCAGTGACCTATCGCTTCCCACCCACTGCCTACCAGTGTCTCCCAGTGCCTCCCAGTTCTTGCCCAACACCACCTCGTTCCCCCTTCGTGGCCCCCAGTGCCTCCCAGTGCCTCCCAGTGCCACTCTGCGTCACCCCATTTCCTCCTGCTGCCTCCTCAGTCTTCCCAGTAGCCTCCAGTTCCCTCCCAGCACCTCCCAGTGCCCCCGGTTCCCCCCAGCTCCCTCCCAGAACACCGTCAGCACCTTCCAGTTCCCTCCCAGTACACCTCAGTGTTCCCCAGGTGCCTCCCAGTGCTTCCCACGTGCCACCAGTGTGTTCCCAGTGCCCCCAGTTCCCCTCCAACTTCTTCCCAGTACCGTCCCAGTGCCCTCCATTACCCTCCTCATTCTCTTCTACACTCCACCAGTACTCCCAGTGCTCCCCAGTGCCCCCCAGTACCTTCTCTTTCCCTCTTACCCACACCAGTACACACCCACTGCCTCCCAGTGTCCCCAGTTCACCTCCAGTTCCTTCCCAGTACTCCCCAGTGCCCTCTCAGGGCCTCCTGGGGCCTCCCAGTGTTCTCCCAGTACCTTCCACTCTCTCCCTCCTCCCACCCAGTGCCCCCCAGTGCCCCCCCAGCACCCTCTACTGTTTCCTAGTTCTCTCCCAGTGCCCCCCACTTCACTCCCAGTGCCTCCCAGTGCCCTCACAGCTCCTCCTAGTTCTCCCCAGTGCCCTCCCAGTGCCCCCCCAGCACTCTCTAGTACCTCCTAGCTTCCTCCCAGTGCCCCCACTTCACTCCCAGTACCCTCCCAGTGCTCCCCAGTGCCCCCCCAGCACCATCTAGTGCTTCCTAGTTCCCTTCCAGTGCCCCCCCACTTCACTCCCAGTGCCCCCCAGTGCCCTCCAGCACCTCCTAGTGCCCCCAGCACCCTCCCAGTGCCCCCCAGTACCCTTCCAGCGACCTCTAGTGCTTTCTAGTTCCCTCCCAGTGCCCCCCACTTCACTCCCACTACCCCCCAGTGCCCTTCAGCACCTCCTAGTGTCCCCAGAACCCTCCCAGTGCCCCCCAGTGACACCCAGTGCCCCCAAGTGCTCCCCTAGCACTCTCTTGTGCTCCTCAGCACCCCCCCAGTGCCCCCCAGCACCTCCTAGTGCCCCCCAGCACCCTCCCATTGCCATCCAGCATCCTCCCATCAACCCCTAGTGCCCTCCCAGTGCCCCCCAGTGCCCTCCCTGTGCCCTCCAGCACCCTCCCAGTGCTCCCCAGTTCCCCCATCACCCTCTACTGCTCCCTAACACCCTCCCAGTGCCCCCCAGTGCCCTCCTAGTGACCCCCAGTCCCCCCATCACTCTCTAGTGCTCCCTAGCACCCTCCCAGTGCCCCACAGTGCTCTCCCAGTACCCCCCAGCGCTCTCTAGTGCTCCCCCAGCATCCTCCCAGTGACCCCAATTCCCCCCCCGCCCTCCAGTACCCTCCCAGTGCCCCCCAATCCCCCCTATCACCATCTAGTGCTCCCCAGTGCCCTCCCAGCGCCCCCCAGTTCCCTCCTGGTCCCCTGCAGTCCCCCCATCACCCTCTAGTGCTCCCTAGCACACTCCCAGTACCCCCCAGTGCTCTTCCAGTGTCTCCCAGCACTCCCTAGTGCCCCCCCAGCACCCTCCCAGTGCCCCCCAGTCGCCCATCACTATCTAGTGCCCCCCAGCGCCCTCCCAGTGCCCCCCAGTCCCCCAATCACCATCTAGTGCTCCCTAGCACCCTCCCAGTACCCCCCAGTGCTCTCCCAGTGCCCCCCAGTGCTCCCTAGTGCCCCCCCAGCATCCTTCCAGCACCCCCCAGTGCCCTCCTAGTGCCCCCCAGTTCCCCCCCATCACCCTCTAGTGCTCCTCAGCACCCTCCCAGTGCCCCCCAGTGCCCTCCCCGCGCTCCCTAGCGCCCCCCAGCGCCCTTCCAGTGCCCCCCATTGCCCTCCCAGTACCCCCCAGTGCCCTCACCGGCGGCCAGGAGCAGCAGCGGCAGGAGGCGCTCCATGGCGGTGGGAGGAAGAGGAGGCTGGCGGGGTGCTGGGCCCAGCCCCTTAAATCCCCGTCGGGCCCCGCCTGGGCTGGGGCCACCCCAGGAGGGAGCGGGGCCGGTCGGGGCGGTCTCACCCTCCCGCCACACCCTGGCCCAGGGCGGCGCGGGTGCCAACCAGTGCCTCCCAGTGCCTCCCAGTGCCTCCCAGGGCCTCCCAGGGCCTTCTCAGGGCATCCCAGTGCCTCCCAGTGCAATCTGAGGCATCCCAGTACCTCCCAGTGGTTCCCAGGGCCTGTCACGGCCTTCTCAGGGCATCCCAGTGCCATCTGAGGCATCCCAGTAAATCCCAGTACCTCCCAGTGCTTCTCAAGGCCTGCCAGGGCCTTCTCAGGGCATCCCAGTGCCATCTGAGGCATCCCAGTAAATCCCAGTACCTCCCAGTGGTTCCTGAAACTTCCCAGCATCTCCTGGGGTATCCCAGTGCCTCCCAGTGCCTCCCAGTGCCATTTGAGGCATCCCAGTGAATTCCAGTACCTCCCAGTAGCTCCTGGAGCTTCCCAGCATCTCCTGAGGTAACCCAGTGCCTCCCAGTCCTTCCCAGTGCCTTCCCAGTATGTCCTGCAGTCTCCTGGGCCCCCAATACCTCCCAGTAACTCCCTAAGACCTCCCAGTGCCTCCCAGTACTTCCAGGGACTTCCTGGAGCATCCCAGTGCCTTCCAGTGCCTCCCAGTGTCTTGCAGGGCCTCCCAGTGCCTTCTAGGGACTCCCAGTGCCTCCCAGTACCTCCTCAGGCCTTGTGGAGCCTCCCAGTTCAACCCAGTGCCAGCTGGGGCTTCCCAGTGCCACTCAGTTCCTCCTGTGTCCTCCCAGTGTCTCCAGTGTCTCCCAGTGCCTCCCACTGCACCCTTGTGCCTCCCAGCATGTCCCAGTGCTTCCCAGTACAATCCAGTATGTCCCATTGCCTTCCGGAGCATCCCAGTATACGCCAGTGGCTCCCAGCATTTGCCAGTAAATCCCAGTGCCTCACAGTGTTACCCAGTGTCTCCCAGTTTGCCCCAGTGCTTCCCAGTGCCCCCCAGAGTGTCCCAGTGCACCTGAGCACTTCCCAGTGCATCCTGGTGCCCTTCCCAGTTCACTTCTGTACCTCCCAGTTCACCCCCATACCTATTAGGGCCTTCCTGTTCTTCCCAGTATGCCCCAGTGCCCGTCCCAGTGCCCTTCCCAGAACTTCCCAGTGCCTCCCAGTTCATCCCCACACCTATGCAAGCCTTTCTGTGCTTCCCAGTCCTTCCCAGTGTCCTTCCCAGTCCTCCCCAGTTCATCCCCATACCTCCCAGTTCACCCCCATACCTATCAGGGCCTTCCTGTGCTTCCCAGTATGTCCCAGTTCTCTTCCCAGTGACTCCCAGTTCATCACAGTGCTTCCCAGTCCTTCCCAGTGCCCTTCCAGGGGCCCTCCCACTGCTTCCCAGTGCCTCCCAGTTCATCCCAGTGCCTCCCAGTCCTTCCCAGTGCCCTCCCCAGTGCCCTCCCAGTCCTTCCCAGTGCCTCCCAGTTCATCCCAGTGCCTCCCAGTCTTACCCAGTGCCCTCCCCAGTGCCCTCTCAGTCCTTCCCAGTGCCTCCCAGTTCATCCCAGTGCCTCCAAGTCCTTCCCAGTGCCCTCCCACTGCTTCCCAGTGCCTCCCAGTTCATCCCAGTGCCTCCCAGTCCTTCCCAGTGCCCTCCCCAGTGCCTTCCCAGTCCTTCCCAGTGCCTCCCAGTTCATCCCAGTGCCTCCCAGTCCTTCCCAGTGCCCTTCCCAATGCCCTCCCACTGCTTCCCAGTGCCTCCCAGTTCATCCCAGTGCCATACTCACCCTCTGCACCAGGGCCAAACGCCCCAGGGGCCACTTGCCAGCCCCAGGTGACCCACAATCCTTTGCGGCTCAGGAGCAGGGGGGGGGGGAGGGGGGGCGGGGCTACCCCTCCTGAAGGCCCCTCCCACCTCCTTGAGTGGGCGGAGCCCAATTAGCGCCAGATAATTAATGAGCCCCCCGGGGGGTGGGGGGCGAAGGACCCACGTGCCTCAGTTTCCCCCTTTGCCCCTCCCCCCATAATCCCTTAATGACAGGGAGGGGCCCGGCCCCACCCACGCACGGGGGGGGGGGCACCCATGATGGGGGAGGGGGGGCAGAGTTAAGGGGGACCCCAAGGGGGGGGGTGAAGGGGACCCCAAAGTTGGGGGGGGGGGTCAGAGTTAAGGGGGACCCCCCCTTGGGGCAGCTGCAGGTGACCCCCATTTCCTCCCGGTGTAAATCAGGAGGAAGGTCCCAGGGGCCCCCCCCTTGTCTCCATGGCAACAGCGTTGTCACCTGTCACCTCATTTGTCACCCGCCGAGAACCGGGGGGGCCGGTTTGGGCACCCCGAAGTGGCACTGGGTTCATGTTGGGGACCCTGGGAGGGGGATGAGGGACGGGGGTGGGGACAAGGGGGGTGTCACCCGTGGGGACAAACACCCCTTGTGGGTGTCACCCGTGGGGGACAGAAGTGGGGACATTGTCACAGTCAGGTGTCACCCGTGGGGGACAGACACCCCTCACACGTGTCACCCATGGGGACAAACACCCCTCGCGGGTGTCACCCACGGGGGAAAAACACCCCATGCAGTTGTCACCCGTGGGGACAGTCGCTTGTCCCCAACTCCAAGGTCAGATGTCACCCGTGGGGGACAAACACCCCTCCCAGGTGTCACCCGTGGGGGACAAACACCCCTCGTGGGTGTCACCCGTGGGGACAGTCGCTTGTCCCCAACTCCAAGGTCAGATGTCACCCGTGGGGGACAAACACCCCTCCCAGGTGTCACCCGTGGGGGGACAAAGACCCCTCCCAGATGTCACCTATGGGGACAAACACCCCTCGCGGGTGTCACCCGTGGGGACAGTCGCTTGTCCCCAACTCCCAGGCCAGATGTCACCTGTGGGGACAGACACCCCTTGTGGGGGTCACCCGTGGGGGACAAACACCCCTCCAAGGTGTAGATGTCACCTGTGGGGACAGACACCCCTCATGGGTGTCACCCGTGGGGACAGTCGCTTGTCCCCAACTCCCAGGCCAGATGTCACCCGTGGGGGACAAACACCACTTGCAGGGGTCACCCATGGGGGGACAGACACCCCTCGCGAGTGTCACCTGTGGGGGACAAACACCCCTCCCAGACGTCACCCGTGGGGGTGGTCACCCATCCCTGTCACCACGTGGCCCTGAGTGTCCCCAAATTGTCCCCCCCCGCGGGGTTCTCCCGACCTTGTCACCCAAAGGGACAAACCTCCCTGTGAGCTGCTCCCTCCCTGAGCTCCCCCCAGGGGCCTTCGGCTAATTAAAAGCCTTAATTAGCCCTAACGAGCTTTCCCTGCCCACCCCCCGCCAGGTGCCTGCGGAGCCACCAGCTCCTGGTGTCACCGTGTCCCCACAGACCCCCCCTTGGGGGTGACCTTGGCTCCTAATTAGCGCCGCCTCCGCTCCTTGACGGCTGCAATTAATCCCTTCATTAATTAGGTAATTAATTAGGGCGGGGGCCCCGTGACCCATGAAGCTGCCTCGAGAGTTTGGGAGAGGAAAGTTCCCAGTGCCGGTAGCTCAGAAGGGATTTGGCCGAGGATTAATTATCTCCATTAATTAGTTTTATTAATTAGTCCCTTTCCCCAGCGCGGGGAGGGGAGGAGGAAACATTGTCCCAAATGGGGGGGGGGGGGGGGAGGGGGAGAGGTTGGGGGGGGTGTTTCTCGTTAACGCTAACGAGGGAAATCGCTCCGTGTTGCTCATTAAATGGTTGGTCCCCCCCAATCCCAGTTACCCCCAATTCCCCCTCTCCCCAGTGCTCCCAGTGACCCCAATTCCCCCTGCCCCCCATCCCAGTTACCCCCAATTCCCACTGCCCCCCCAATCCCAGTTACCCCCAATTCCCACTCTCCCCAGTGCTCCCAGTGACCCCAATTCCCCCTGCCCCCCATCCCAGTTACCCCCCCAATTCCCCCTGCCCCCCAATCCCAGTTACCCCCAATTCCCACTCTCCCCAGTGCTCCCAGTGACCCCAATTCCCCCTGCCCCCCATCCCAGTTACCCCCCCAATTCCCCCTGCCCCCCAATCCCAGTTACCCCCAATTCCCCCTCTCCCCAGTGCTCCCAGTGCCCCCAATTCCCCCTGCCCCCCATCCCAGTTACCCCCCCAATTCCCCCTGCCCCCCCAATCCCAGTTACCCCCAATTCCCCCTCTCCCCAGTGCTCCCAGTGCCCCCAATTCCCCCTGCCCCCAATCCCAGTTACCCCCCCAATTCCCCCTGCCCCCCCAATCCCAGTTACCCCCCAATTCCCACTCTCCCCAGTGCTCCCAGTGCCCCCAATTCCCCCTGCCCCCAATCCCAGTTACCCCCCCAATTCCCACTACCCCCCCCAATCCCAGTTACCCCCCTCCCAGTGGGACAACTCCTAGTGGTGGTGGTGGGGTCCCTCCCTCCCCCAAACCAGGGTGCCATGACGCCCCCCCCCATCCCCCCCCCACCCCCCCACGACACCATCTTGTGGATTTCACACCTTTCCTTTATTTTTCACCCCAAAAATATCACCGTTTCCCAAGTGCATTCTGGGAAATCTGTATTCCTCCCCCCCCCCCCCCCCCCCCAAAAAAAAGGGGGTGACGTCCCTCGGCGGTGGGGGGGTCTCACTGGTTCCCGACCCATTTCCTGATCCAGGGCACGGCCCGGCAGACGTTGGAGTAGACGCCGGGTTGTCCTCGACGCCCGCAGACGGCCATGCCCCACGAGACCACGCCCTGCAGCACCCCGTTGCACACCAGTGGGCCCCCGGAGTCACCCTGAGGTGGGGGAGGAGAAGGAGGGGTGGGTGTCACGGTGGGGGGGGGACACACACACAGACCTTGGGTGGACCCGGTCATGTGGCCCAGCCCCAGCTCCGTGGCTCAAGGAGAGGAGAAGGTTGGTGGTGGGACCCCAAAACTTGTGTGGACCCGGTCACGTGTCACAGCCCAACCGCAGCTCCGTGGCTCAAGGAGAAGGTCACTGGTGGGACCCCAAAGCTTGCGTGGACCTGGTCACGTGTCATGACCCAGGTCCGTGGCTTAAGGAGAAGGTTGGTGGTGGGACCCCAAAACTTCTGTGGACCCAGTCATGTGCCGTGGCCCAGCCCTGGCTCCATGGCTTAAGCAGAAAGTTGGTGGTGGGACCCCAAAACTTGTGTGGACCCGGTCATGTGTCATGACCCAGCCCTGTGACTCAAGGAGAAGGTCACTGGTGAGACCCCAAAACTTCCGTGGACCCAGTCATGGGCTGTGACCCAGGCCCAGCTCCGTGGTTCAAGGAGAAGGCTGGTGGTGGGACCCCAAAACTTCCATGGACCTGGTCACGTGTCATGACCCAGGTCCGTGGCTCAAGGAGAAGGTTGGTGGTGGGACCTCAAAAGTTCCGTGGACCTGGTCACGTATCATGACCCAGGTCTGTGGCTCAAGGAGAAGGTCGGTGGTGGGACCCCCAAAACTTTCATTGACCCGTCCACATGTCATGTCCCATCCCCAGCTCCATGGCTCAAGGAGAAGGTCGGTGGTGGGACCCCAAACCTTGCATGGACCCATCCACGTGTCATGAGCCAGCTCTGTGGCTCAAGGAGGTCACTGGTGGGACCCCAAAACTTGCATGGACCTGGTCATGTGCTGTGGCCGAGCTTTGTGGCTCAAGGAGAAGGTCACTGGTGGGACCCCAATAACTTGCGTGGACCAGGGCACATGCTGTGGCCCAGCCCCAGCTCCATGGCTCAAGGAGAAGGTTGGTGGTGGGACCCCAAAACTTGCGTGGACCCGGTCATGTGTCATGACCCAGCCCTGTGACTCAAGGAGAAGGTCACTGGTGGGACCCCAAAACTTCCATGGTCCTGGTCATGTGCCATGGCCCATCCCCAGCTCCATGGCTCAAGCAGAAGGTCAGTGGTGGGACCCCAAAACTTCCATGGACCCAGGCACATGCTGTGGCCCATCCCCAGCTCTGTGGCTCAAGGAGAAGGTCGGTGGTGGGACCCCAAACCTTGCATGGATGTGGTCACATGTCATGACCCAGCTCCGTGGCTCAAGCAGAAGGTCGGTGGTGGGACCCCAAACCTTGCGTGGACCCATCCACGTGTCATGAACCAGCTCTGTGGCTCAAGGAGGTCACTGGTGGGACCCCAAAACTTGCATGGACCTGGTCACGTGCTGTGGCCGAGCTCTGTGGCTCAAGGAGAAGGTCACTGGTGGGACCCCAATAACTTGCATGGACCAGGGCACATGCTGTGGCCCAGCCCCAGCTCCATGGCTCAAGGAGAAAGTTGGTGGTGGGACCCCAAAACTTGCGTGGACCTGGTCAAATGTCATGAGCCAGATCTGTGGCTCAAGCAGAAGCTTGGTGGTGGGACCCCAATAACTTGCGTGGACCCTGTCACATGCTGTGGCCCATCCGCAGCTCCGTGTCTCAAGGAGAAGGTTGGTGGTGGGACCCCAAAACTTCTGTGGTCCCGGTCACGTGCCACGGCCCATCCCCAGCTCTGTGGCTCAAGGAGAAGGTCAGTGGTGGGACCCCAAAACTTCTGTGGTCCTGGTCACGTGCCACGGCCCATCCCCAGCTCCGTGGCTCAAGCAGAAGGTCGGTGGTGGGACCCCAAAACTTCCATTGACCTGACCACGTGCCGTGGCCTCTCCCAGCTTTTCTACCTCACCTTGAAGGAACCCAACGGCCTCATCTCACCCCGTCCTTGACCTCAACACCACACCAAGATCCTCCTTGCCCCAGCAGCAACCCAGGAGGGGGCCCAAGGGACGTGTGTGTGTCCCCCCCCCTTCTTACCTGGCAGGAATCGATGCCCCCCTGGGGGACACCGGCGCAGAACATGTTGGGGGTGATGGCGGCCCCGTACGCTCTGGTGCACTTGTACCTCCCGAAGGTTTGGATGGCGGCACACTGCAAATTTTGGGGCAGTTTTGCTGAAAAATGAGGTGGGGGTGGAGAGAGGGTGAGAAGGGACAAGCCCTGAGCACTGAGGCCTGAGCAGAGCTCGTTACACTTCCCGTAGGGTTCTTTGGGAGATGCCTCCAGTAGAGGTCAACACAAAGGAAACCCAACCCCAAAGAGAAAACCCAACTAGAAGTTCTCCGTGAGGAGCTGCTGGGCAGAGTTAAGGTGACGTCATGGAAGCCCTTCGCCCATTTTCCAAGCCGAGAAGGCCACGTGGCCACCTTGGCGAGCCCTCACCCCGCCCCCCAGTTGCCTCCCTTCATCCCACCTCCTCCACCGTGGTCTCCAGTACCTCCAGGGGACTTGGTCGTGCCCCAACCCGAGACGCTGCAGCTCAGCCCCTCCGTGGGACACCTGGTGGCTAATCGGATCTTCTTGATGCTGTTGCTGAACTGAACGGGCTTGTTCAACCTCAGGAGCATGAAATCATTGTCGTTCTTGCGGGGGTTGTAGGCCGGGTGGACCTGGAGCTTCGAAATCGACCTCACTACCCCCGTCCCGTCCCGTAACGTGTCCGTCCCGATCAACACCCTGAGGTCCCTGACCAGGGGGGAAGAAGGTTGAGAAATCAGGATTGATCCCTCCAGAGGAGCCACCAAAACTCTTGACCTCGACTCGCCCATCAAGACGGTCAAGACCTGGTCGTTGGAGCTTCTCCATAGAGTTAACATGACGCGGCCACAAGACCACCTTGGGGAGGTGGCCCCAAACAGGCCTTGAGGAGCCATGAGCCGGCTCTTCTCCAAGAGCTCTTTGATGCCCTGAGGGCATCTCCCATCTCCACTGGAAACTGTTGCGTGTCTTGACTTCAACTCCTTGACATCATCTTCCTTGCTTCAGGAGCTCCCACCTGCACCACCTCAATGTTGCCCTCAGCCCAACTTCTTCCCAACTTCTGCTCTTTTTCATTATTTTCCCCCCAAAAGGTCCAGCTTCCTCTCACAGGACCTTGTGGAGAAGCTGGAGAAGGTTTTTTTGGGGGGAGACCTGCTCCAATTAGTGTCATCACCTGGAAAAAGGGGGTGACTGGACCTCAAAGTGGGGGGGACGTTGTGACCCCGCGAAGGACATGGGTCCTCCAGTGGCCATGGGGAGGATGGTTGTACCTTCGAGAGGTACCACCACCCAAATCTGGAGATACGTGGAACATCAACATCTGGAGCTACCGGCCATGGGGACACCAGCCTCTGGAGGTGACATCTGGGGGTACAAATATCTGGACAACCCAACCGCTGGAGGTACCAACTCCTGAAGGTACCAGACTCAACTTCCGGCCACCAAAATGTGAAGGAGTTCACATCTGGAGGCAACAAGCTCTGGAGGGGTCAACATCTGGGGCACCTCTAGATGCCACCATTTGGAGGCATCATCTTCTGGAAGCGCCAACATCTGGGCGCTACCACCTGGAGGACCCACCTCTCACCCTTGGTCCTTGAGGAAGCCGTGGGTCACATGAGCGTGGGCTCACCTTACCTGAGTGGCTGCCGGCAGTGGGCGGCGGTCAGGACCCATTGGGCACCTATCAAGCTTCCCCCGCACAGGATTTGACCCCTCTTGATGAGGGCAACTTGGAAAGGTCTCTGGTTGATGGAGCAGGGTCGCCCACCGATGATTCGGGACTCGTCCTCCTCCGGCACTGGAACACAGAACACCCAAGGGCACCGTCAGTGCGTTGCGTGGCCGGAGCCCACAAACTCTTCCCAAAAAAACCAGCCGTTTTGGGTTGAAAATGCGGCAAAACGTTGCAAAAAAACGAGGTTTAGAAAAGGTGAATTGAAAGAGAAAAGGGAAAAGTCTCTGTTTTTCTTAAACTCCCATCAGAACGCTCAAAATCATCTTTAAAACCTAAAAATAATAATTTTTTTTTAATTTACTAAGTCACCTATCAGCCTACTGGGCTCTTATTTTTGTTCAAAAAGAGATGATTTGGGGACGAGTTGAGATCCAACCGTTTGTAGAAAAGGTTGAATCAGCCCTCGAAGGTCTGTTCCCTCCTGCTGCCATTTTCCGGCATCCACAACCCCGTGACCTCACCAGGTCCCCCAAGGAGACACCCACCCCCCCACCCCGCCCCCCCCTCCCCCCAGGACGGGTCTATCGAGCCGCGTGGTGCCAATGAGCTGTCCTGGAAGTCACCGGCGTATCAGGAAGTCACCAGGGGCCACTTATCTCCTTCGGTTTCGCCATGTGCTTCTGGGAGGGGCATCGGTTCCGCCCCGGAGATTCCTCCCAGCCCAAGATCGGACTCCAAAAAGGAGGTGACGCACCTCTAAAAGAGCTGATTTCTTTGTCCTCGGTGACAAATCCTGTAGGACCAGCTCAAAAAACCTCCTACCTCCTGGATGCCTCATGGACCCAGGACTCCCAGTCGGGACCAGGGGAGGAGATGGTTGCATCAACGCCACCAGGAGAAGCCCTGACGCGGAGAGAAATGAGAAGTTCACCCCGGAACGGCGAGTCCGTACGTCGCTCTGGGACCGAGATGTCGTGGTCCCGGCAGGTTGATTGAGAAGAAGGAGAGAAGCTCATCAGCTTGGTTTGGGGGTGGGTCTTTGGTCATCTTACAGAAAGAAGGGTCTCACCACTTGAAGCCCCCACTTCTGATAGGGATCTCCCGCTCTTTCAGGTTTCTGGAGGCATCTCCCAATCTTCCAGGCATCTGGAGGCATCTCCCAATCTTTCAGGTTTCTGAAGGCATCTCCCACTCTTTCAGGTCTCTGGAGGCATCTCCCAAACTTTCAGGTCTCTGGAGGCATCTCCCAATCTTCCAGCCATCTGGAGGCATCTCGCAAACTTTCAGGTCTCTGGAGGCATCTCCCTTTGCTTTCGGTGGGTGGGTGCCTGCTGGAGTTGCCCAACATTGATGGTCCTTGGAAAGAAGGGACCATCCAGAGAGGCAACATCCCCCCCCTGCCAATCAATGCCAAGCGTCTATGAGATGAGGTGCCCCTCCCCTCGTCAGGATATTTATGAGGAATATTTGTAGGGCCACCATCTTGAGGCCACCACCATCTTGAGGTTGCGACCATCTTGAGGCCACCACCATCTTGAGGCCATGACCATCTCGAGGCCGTGACTATCTCGAGGCCGTGACCATCTTGAGGCCACGACCATCTTGAGGCCACCACCATCTCGAGGCTGTGACCATCTTGAGGCTGTGACCATCTTGAAGCCACCACCATCTTGAGGCCATGACCATCCTGAGGCCACCACCATCTTGAGGCTACCACCATCTTGAGTCCACCACCATCTTGATGTCCACTTGGGTGGCCACAGAGTGGGAGTCAGAAGCCCTTGTGACATGCTCCTGGTGTCCCTCCTGGCCTCCATCTACAGCAAAGCCCTTTGGGAGCCTCAAGTGTCACCTCTGCCACGGCCACTGGAGAAGACTTCCTGACACTGAGTTGTGTCCAAGTGGGAGGAGAAAAGTTTTTTAAAAAATAAATAAATAAAGTCAAAAAAGGGTGTTTTTTCAAGAAAAAGAGCTCCCTCCCACTCCCAAAAACATGCAGTAGGACTTTCAAATGGGAGATATCAAGTCCTTGTTCTTTGAGGTGACCTCACGGGTGTCCTCCACGCTGTGGTCTGGGACATCCCACCCGTTTTGGGGCTATTTTGGGCAGAATTCGCAGCTGTCACCTCCACGTGTTGACTGCCCTGGGGAAGACCCGTATCGATCCCAAGCACCTGCGAGGTGCCTCCGGTCCACGGTATCTGCCTTCCACCAAAGGTTGGGACATCGGAATTTACCAGTGGGACTGGTTTGTACTGGTGGGAATTACAGCCTGGGACAGGTGATAATGGGAGACGCCCCAGTTTCAAGCCACCTGGCACTCGCCCCTATCCGGTCCCGGCAGTGCTGCCAAAGTCGAAGGGTGGGAACCATCCTCCCGCAAATGCTCGTTGGGTCATCCTGGTCATTCCCAAGAGTCGTCCTCTAGAGACCAACCGGCGGGTTTAGATTCCACCGAGCTCCTTGAAGGCATCTCAGCGGCTTCCCCGAGCTCCCCGAGGTGGAGGGGTTTCCGTCCACAAAGGCCGATCGGCGGCGACGCGAGATGGCGGATCCTGCCCCGGGGTAGAATCCGTCCCCTGGATTTCCAGAGGCTGTTGGCAACCAAAAAACTCCGACCAAGATGGTGGTGGCTCCATCCCAAACAATAAACCTGCCCCCCCCCCCCCCAACAAAAAAAAATTTTTGGGTGGTCATGGGGCAAATTCCAGTCATGAGCTGGTTCCTTCTCCACAGGACCCGGGCGTTTCGGTTTCGGCTCTGGGGATGCAGATTTGGGTTAAAAAACCCCCAGATCAGGGCAGATCTGAGGTGTTGGCATCCAACGGTCAGAAATCACGGGCCTCCTCTTGCCACCCATCCGTTGGGGATCTCCTTTGGCAGAGCATCATTTTGGAGGCCGGAAGAACGGATCCCATCGAGGTTCAGTCTCTCCTCTCTTTCCCGCACCCCGGGTGACTTTTTTTGTCTCCTTTTTGCCCGTAAAAACATCTAGAGGTGGGAAACGGTTATCCCGGAGATCCCAGCGCCTCCGACGGGACGCAGGAATTTTTTCTCTGCGGCTCTTTCGGGGTTTCTCCACCTCAAGGGGGGTTGTTTTACCTCAGCTCGAAACCAAAACAGGTTTCGAAACGGTAGGGCCTTGCCCAAACCTTCCCCGTCGGCAAGATTCCCACGAGCCAAGAGAAGGCATCTCCTCATCCCATCCCATCCCATTCCCATCCCGTCGGAGATGTTCCCCTCTGAGGTGCCCAGGAAAACCCCCACGACGTCCCCGTCCTCCCTCCACGGCCACCGGTTGGACTTACGCTCGTCGCCGTCGTTGCCCTTCCCCTGAGCTCGCGCCGGCAGCGGGGCCGTTAGCAACAATCCGGCGGCGAGGATGAAGAGGGGGATGAAGCCGAAGGTCCCGTGGCCATCACGAGCCATTCCTGGGGCAGAGAAACCAAACTGGATCAGGTTGCGGCCGGTGCCACGTGGGAGCCACGGGGAAGGTCCGAGGTGGCGGCCTTCGGCCTCCCGATGGAGGCGACGAGACCAAGCGGCGGGTGTTGTTTTGGTGGGACCTTCACCCTTACAGGCCGTGGGGTGGTCTTGGACCCTCTTCTCCACCCTGTTGTGGTTGAGTGGAGCTCTTGGGTGGCACCAAACCCACCGGCACGAGCTCAGGAAGGACCACGTGTGTCCTGGCGCTGCCCAACTGGGAGATCCGAGCTAAACTGGGAGAGGGCGGGCGTTCCCACCAATCCCATCCAAACCAGAGCCACCACGTGGGCCGAGCGTGTGGGGCCACCCATGGAAACATCCACCGATGGACGGGGGCGCCCGATCTCCCCACGTCACCCCCAAAACATCCATCCCTCGGGAGGCAAATCCGTGGTCACGGCCACCGGGGATGGACTCACCTACAGGAGGAGAAGGACGGGGCCGGCTCGGCGCGGCGGGAAGCCGAGAGCCGGTGGTTTGGGCATATTTATACCCGGGGTGAAAAGTAGGCCGTGTCTCCGGCGGGGTGACTCAAGAGCGGTTGGGCGACCGGTCCACGCGGCAACGGGGCGAGTGTGGCCCGTGGGTGTCTCCCCGGCCCCGCCGCTGGTTGCCGCTTTGATGTCCCAGAGGAAACGCCGCAGGGCTCCTCGGCGAAGGGGAAACACCCGCCCCTCCCAGCAGACACGGGGGTGAGGAGGCCCCCAAAAACAGCTGGCTCAACCCTCCCCCGCCCCGGCGTGGGGTCAAGAGCGGGGGGGTTTCCTTTCCCCTCCCCCCGGTGCAGGATGGGGGTGTTGGGGGGCCTCCACCCCCCTCCCGGGGGTTGTGAAATGCAACGGGGCCACCTCCTGCCGTCCGTCTGTCCGGCCGTAAGTCTGCCTGGCCAGCTGGCTACTGGCCTGCCCATCCATCCGTCTGTCTGTCTGTCTGGGGATCCAGCTGTCTGCCTGTCCATCCGTCCCTCCGGCCACCTGCCCAGCCATCTGTCCGTCTGTCCGAGCAACTGCCTGGATACTTGTCCCTCCATCCGTCCGTCCATCCTCCCACCTGCTACCTCCGTGTCCACCCGTCTGTAAGTCTGTCTGTCCGTCTGTCCGTCTGTCCCCCACCCATCTACCTTCCCCTCTTTCCATCCAACTGTAAGTCTGTCCATTTATCTGGCCACTTGTCTGTCCATCTGTCCGTCCGTCCGTCCGTCCAACAGCCTCCCTGTCCATCTCTCCACCCCCTCCTCTCTCCGTCCGTCCGTCCGTCGGCAACCGGCCGGTCGATCCTCTCGCATCTCTTGGCCCTTCACCTCCATCTGCTCATCTCCCCCCTGTTCCCTCATCTGTCTGTCCGTCCATCCCTCCATCCCTCTCTACGTCCGTCTGTCCATCCAGACACACCCACCCACCTTCCACAGGCCGCGGGGGGGGCACGAATCACATCCCAAGGGCACCCATGTGGGTGTTCGCCCACCTCAGGAATCCACCTCCAAGGAGGGACCCACCCTCCCCCCCTGCCCAAAATGGCTCCAGGTTTGGGGGGTGGGGGTGCGGGGGGGGTGTGAGGGGGGAACACGCCCCACCCCTGGAGGTCCCTGGGGACCTACGTGCTGCCTCCCGTTGGCACCCGGTGCCGGTTGCACGTCCCCGATGAGTAACGCCGCGGACGTGGGTGAGCGCTGGGCGAGGCCCCGTCCCGCTGCCAACCCTGCGAGTCGCTTCTGGTGAGTCAAGGGGACACCGGAGATGAGGGTGTCACTTGTCGTTCCCCCCCCCCCTCGCTGGACACTGTCCCCAACCCCGGGGGTGTGTCACCTCCTCTTCCTCGCTCCCCCAACCTCAGCGGCACGGGGGTCTGGAGGGTCTCCAAAGTGGGAGGTGACCACCCCGTGCCCCGGGGAGGGTGACTTGGGTGCAACCAAGTGTCACCCACCGTCCCCAGGGCTGCCTGGGACATCTCCGCCCCCCGGGGCGGTGGCAACAACCGAGGACCCCGGCGTCTCCTGGCCCTTCCCGGGGCGGGTTTCGCGTGCGTGCCGGGACGTGCGCCAGGTGCTGGGCGGACAGGGCAGGTGGCCCGAAATTCCTGCTGAGCTCAGCAGCGGTCGCCAGCCCCCGGTTGGTTCTTTCCGGGAGGTTCAAGTCGTCTTCACCGATTGGGTCTCTTCCCCCTGGAAGTGTCCGAGCTCCGGCACATCCCGCAGCGGGAAGGTCTCGAGAGGATTTTTTGAGCACCGATGAGTCCTCTAAAGCCACCCCAGCCTGGCCAACGTTGACGTGGTGGGACCGGAGCTGCGACGTGGGTGCGGGAGCTTCAGGGGTGGTGGTGAAGGCACCTCCGTGCCTCTTCAACGGCCCCTTCGGCAGGGCCGGGAGAGGAGACGAAGCTGGGAGCAGCTCAAGGCAATTAACAGCCTGACGAGCAATTAAGGGCGGAGAAGCCCAGGAGCTGAGTCCTGATGAAAGGCAAGGCCGGGTGGGGATGAATCACAGTTTGGAGATGCTGATCTCGCTCTCTGCTGGTGGCAAGAGGAAGCCTGGGGCTGGGTTTGGTCCTAAACCTGGAGGTGAAGCTCCTGGAAGAGCAACTGTCCCAGTAGATCCCTGAGGATCTGGGCCGGGGAGATCCTCACCAAAGAGGTCGTGGCCTTGGGGAGCCCGTCCGTGGAGGGAGGCGTGGCCCGTGGAGGTCTCACCTCCCTACCACGATGCGCTCGAGTGGAGATTCCACCCCATGGAGATCTGACCCTGGTTTATGGGGACCTTCTCCCAGGGAGATCCGGTCCACAGACATCCCATCCACCGGGGTCCCGTCCACTGGGATCCCAGCCCACGGACGGCTGGTTCACTGAGATCCCATCCACGGGGATCTGGTCCATGGAAACCCCAACCACGGAGATCTGGGCCTTATAAACCCCAACCACGGAGATCTGGGCCTTATAAATCCCATCCACGGGGATCTGGTCCATGGATAATCTCATCCCGTCCACGGAGAGGCCACTCAGGAAGGATGAGACCATGGTGAACCCGGGCCACGGAGGTCAAGTCTGCAAAGCTTCAAAACCACGGGGATCCTGGTCCTTGGGGATCCTGGTCCTTGGGGATCCACCCTACAGACACCATCAGCCGTGGAGGTCTGGGCCCCCGGAGATCCCATCCACGGGGATCCCACCCATGGGGATCTGCTCTGTAGCCGCCCTCGCCACGACGGCCCACAGAGATCCCAGTCACGGGGGTTCCTTGATCCCCTGGGGACACCAGGGGGCCCCAGGGGGGGACCTTGTGAGGTGACACGGGGGCTCCCTGGTGGGGACAGGGGACATGTGAGGGGAGAGGGGGGCAGGTGAGGGGACACGGGGGCAGGTGAGGGCACACAGGGGTGACAGGAGGTGAGGGGTGGGGTGACATGAGGTACCCAAGTGGACATGAGGGGACATGGGGGACCACGAAGGGACACGAGGGCAGGTGGGGGGGTCCTGAGGGGGCAGGGGGGACATAGGGGACCATGAGGGGGCTGTAGGGGCACATGGGGTGATGTGGGGGGGACCCAGGAGCCCTGGGGGGGGTGGGGGGGCACACGAGAGGATGTGGGGACACAGAAGGGGACACGAGGACACACGTGGGGACACGAGGGGCCCCCAGAGATGGGGGGGGGGGGGGGAAGTGACGTTAGCGCGGCGCTGGGGCTGGGCCCAACAGGTTCTCCCAGTTCCTCAGCTCCCATCTCGGTGGCATAATTAGTGCTAATTACCTAATTAGCCAGAGCCAGCCTGGGCCTGCCACCCACTGCCAGGGCCACCCAGGACCTCCGGGCCCCCCCCTGCCAGCTTCTAGTGACAGGGAGGCGACATGTCACCCCCCACTCCCCCCACCCCCTGTTCCTTGTCCCCTGACCCCTCCCAAATGTCCTCACAGCCCAGGGTGGCCCCGGGTGACACAAGAGGTGACAGTGTCACTGTGGTAGGTGGCCCTGGTTGACACACAGGGTGGCAGCACCGTGGGTGGCAGTGCCCTGGGTGACCCCAGGGTGGGAGGGGGGGTGGGGGGGGTGGCATTGGGTGACACACAGGCTGGCAGCACTGTGGGTGGCAGTGCCCTGGGTGACACAGGGGGTGCCTCAGGGGACACGGGTGACACAGGAGCGGCGATGGCCACGCTCCGGCTGTTCCTGGTGGCACTGGCATGCTCACAACTTGCCTTTGGGCTAATGCCACCTCAACCCCCGGGTCCTACACCCACCCTTGCACCCACGTGGCCTCAGGGACCTCCTTGGGCACCCAAAGTTGGGGTGTCCTTCCCTGCTGGTGGCTCATCTTCACGGCCGGCAGGACCAGGCTCCGTGGTGGTTGAACGACGAAGGGGTGGTTGAACTTCACCTCCACGGACACGATGACCCCCACGGACCTGGTTGTGGCACCTACACTGCCACGAACGTCTGGACCCCACCCCAAGGGCCGTGGTGACCATGGCCTGGTTGTGTAGAGCCCAATAATGTGGGGACCAACCCTCCGCAGGCACTGGGGGTAGACCTCAGACCTCCAGAGGCGTGTTTGGGAGATCCTGATGGATTTCTTGACTGTGCCTTCAGAAACATGTTGGCAGATCCCAGGGGACACATTGACCAGACCTTCATGGACATGTTGGCCAGACCTCCCTGGACACATTGACCAGATCTTCATGGACACATTGACCAGATCTCCACAAACACATTAACCAGATCTCCATGGACATGTTGACCAGATCTCCACAGATATGACCAGATCTCCATGGACGCTTTGGCCAGACCTTCATGCACATGCTGACCAGACCTCCCTGGACACATTGACCAGACCTTCATGGACACGTTGACCAGCTCTCCATGGACACAACCAGATCTCCATGGACACATTGACCAGACCTCCACCAACACGTTGACCAGATCTCCACAGATGCATTGGCCAGACCCTCATGGATGCATTGACCAGATCTCCATGGACATGTTGACCAGACCTCCACAGACATGTTGACCAGATCTCCAGGAACACGTTGACCAGATCTCCATGGACACATTGACCAGACTTTCCCAGACACCTTGACCAAACCTCCCTGGACACGTTGATGAGATCCCAACAAACACCTTGACCAACCCCCCCCCATGGATGATGGGAGGACCTGGAGTCACCCATGCTGGAGCCCACTGTGGCAAACCACCACAGCCAACGGCCACCACCACGGGACTCTCCAGGTGAAACCTCCTTCAGGGGACGCTGACAGGTGGTTGAACCTTCCTGTGAAACGCTGAGCGGCAACCTGGAAGTCACCAGTGGCCACTGCGGGCTCCTCCACCTCCCTGGGGATCTGGACCTGGCCCAAAACCTCTTTCCCCACTGCGGCGGCCAGACAAGGCCCACGCCCTCCAACGCGCCAGGCCTCGGAAGAGGGAGGGTGACACCTTGCGCAAGGCCACCAGCGTGGCTCCCTGCCCCGCTGAGCCGTGGGGGATGTCACGTGACCGTCTGACCTCGCCACGTTCTCCTCTCGCGCCGGGGAAGACACCGGAGGTGGTTTTTACAGCCCACCGACCTCGTAGACACGCCGTGGTGACGCCGGGCGGGCACCGCTCTCCATCCCCCACCCCACCACCACGATGGGACCGGGATGACCCCACGGAGGAGAAAAATCCCGCAAAAATAGAGGCCTCGGCTCAGCACAAGCGGGTAAATTTGGCCTCCAGCGGGTGATTTCTTCCCGTGAAACAGCCCGGGATCTGCTGCCAAGTTACCCCAGGTGGGGAAATTTGGCCCCTTCTGCTCCTGTTGAGTCACAGGGGAAATTTGGCCCCTCTGGGGATGGGAAGTTCTCCCCTGGTCACTCGTTGGCCCATGGAGATGGGGCTGGGTGGAGGCACCGAGAAGGAGGGTCTGGCCCCAGTTCTTGTTGCTCTTGAAGGGGGGGACACACACCAAGCTGGATATTGTGTCTCCCCCCTGCCGAGGGTGGCACAAAGAGCCAGGGGTGACCCCAAACCAGCCAACAGCTCCATGGTGGGACCTTCAGATCTGCCCCATGGTGAGGTCACCAGGTCTGTGATGGGGTCACCAGGTCTGCCCCATGATGGTCTACCCCATGGTGGTCTACTCATGGTGGGGCCTTCAGATCTGCCCCACGGTGGGGTCACCAGGTCTGCCCCATGGTGGTCTACCCTGTGGTGGGGCCTTCAGATCTGGCCCATGGTGGTGTCACCAGGTCTGCCCCATGGTGGTCTACCCCCATGGTGAGACCTCCAGATCTGCCTCACGGTGAGGTCACCAGGTCTACTGAGGTGGGGTCACCAGGTCTGCCCCATGGTGGTCTACCCCATGGTGGGACCACTGGATCTGCCCCACAGTGGGGTCACCAGGTCTGCCCCATGGTGGTCTACCCCCATGGTGGGACCTTCAGATCTGCCCCATGGTGAGGTCATCAGGTCTACTGAGGTGGGATCACCAGATCTGCCCCATAGTGGTCTACCCCAGGGTGGGACCTTCAGATCTGCCCCACGGTGAGGTCACCAGGTCTACTGGGGTGGGGTCACCAGCTCAACCCCATGACGAGGCCAAGGGGTCTACCCCCAAGATGGTGGAGCCGGGTCTTCTCCTGCCCCCACAAGCTGTGGGGCAGCTCAGGCCACCTCGGCCTGCCCGAGCTCTGCTCTGCCCGTTAAAGACACGGCCAAAAGCCACGTCCAAAAACTTTATTCATGGACATCTCAACAGGACCCCCCACCCTCACCACCCCCCCCACCCCACCCAGGGCATGTGCCCCTGCGCTCGGACCGGCCGGCTGCGGGGACCTTCATCGGGGAGGAGGAGGAGGAGGGGGAGCTGGGGGGGGTCCATCCGTGGGGGGGCGGGGGCTCAGTTCCTTCTCATGGTGTCCTGGAGCCACCAGGTGTATTTGCAGAGGTTGACGTAGACGCCAGGTTTTTTGGGGTCCCCGCAGACACCCGGACCCCAAGAGACGATACCCTGGAGCCGCCCATCACACATGAGGGGTCCCCCGGAGTCACCCTGACGAGGCAAGACGGGGGGGATCTGCGACTCGTGGCCCAAAGAGTCACCCCAAATCTGGGTCCGTTTCAGGCCTAGAAACCCCCCACCGAGGAGATGCTCTCCTCTCCCCGCCTGGTGACACCGTCTCACCCCTTCTAGGTGACGCCGGCTGCACCGAATTGTGCCCGTTCTCAGCCCAAACCTTT
>JASWHU010000558.1:0-49932 GCA_030819815.1 Strix occidentalis | reverse complement strand
TCTCTTCCTCCTCTCTCCTCCTCACTCCTCTTCCTCTCTCTTCCTCCTCTCTCTTCCTCCTCTCTCTTCCTCCTCTCTCTTCCTCGTCTTCTCTCTCTTCCTCGTCTCTTCCTCCTCTCTCTTCCCACCTCTTCTCCTTCCTCTCTCTCTCCTCCTCTCTCTCCTCTACCTCTCTCTTCCTCCACTCTCTCTCTCCTCATCTCTTCCTCCCTCTCTCCTCTCTCCTCTCTCTTCCTCCTCTCTCTCTCTCCTTCTCTCCTCATCCTCCTCTCTCTCATCCTCTCTCTCTCTCCTCCTCTCTTCTTCCTCTCTCTTCCTCCTCTCTCTTCCACCTGTCTCTTCCTCCTGTCTCTTCCTCCTCTCTCTTCCTCCTCTCTCTTCCTTCTCTCTCCTCCTCCTCTCTCCTCCTCCTCTCTCTTCCTCCTCTCTCTTCCTTCTCTCTCCTCTTCCTCTCTCTTCCTCCTCTCTCTTCCTCCTCTCTCTTCCTCTTCTCTCTTCCTCCTCTCTCTTCCTCCTCTCTCCTCCTCCTCTCTCTTACTCCTCTCTCCTATTCCTCTCTCTTCCTCCTCTCTCCTCCTACTCTCTCCTCCTCCTCTCTCTTCCTCCTCTCTCTTCCTTCTCTCTCCTCCTCCTCTCTCCTCCTCCTCTCTCTTCCTCCTCTCTCTTCCTTCTCTCTCCTCTTCCTCTGTCTTCCTCCTCTCTCTTCCTCCTCTCTCTTCCTCCTCTCTCTTCCTCCTCTCTCCTCCTCCTCTCTCCTCCTCCTCTCTCTTCCTTCTCTCTCTTCCTTCTCTCTCCTCTTCCTCTCTCTTACTCCTCTCTATTCCTCCTCTCTCTTCCTCATCTCTCTTCCTCCTCTCTGTTCCTTCTCTCTCCTTCTCCTCTCTCCTCCTCCTCTCTCTTCCTCCTCTCTCTTCCTTCTCTCTCCTCTTCCTCTCTCTTACTCCTCTCTCTTTCTCCTCTCTCTTCCTCCTCTCTCCTCTTCCTCTCTCTTCCTCCTCTCTCTTCCTCCTCTTTCTTCCTCATCTCTCTTACTTCTCTCTCTTTATCCTCTCTCTTCATCCGCTCTCTTCCTTCTCTCTCCTCTTCCTCTCTCTTCCTCCTCTCTATTACTCCTGTCTGTTCCTCCTCTCGCTTCCTCCTCTCTATTCCTCCTCTCTCTTCCTCCTCTCTCTTCCTTCTCTCTCCTCCTCCACTCTCCTCCTCCTCTCTCTTCCACCTCTCTCCTCCACCTCTCTCCTCTTCCTCTCTCTTCCTCCTCTCTCCTCTTCCTCTCTCTTTTTCCTCTCTCTTCCTCCTCTCTCTTTCTCCTCTGTTCCTCCTCTCTCCTCTTCCTCTCTCTCCCTCCTCTCTCTTCCTCCTGTCTCTTCCTCCTCTCTCTTCCTCCTGTCTCTTCCTCCTGTCTCTTCCTCCTCTCTCTTCCTCCTCTCTCTTCCTTCTCTCTCCTCCTCCTCTCTCCTCCTCCTCTCTCCTCCTCCTCTCTCTTCCTTCTATCTCCTCCTCCTCTCTCTTCCTCCTCTCTCCTCCTCCTCTCTCCTCTTCCTCTCTCTTCCTCCTCTCTCTTCCTCCTGTTTCTTCCTCCTCTCTCTTCCTCCTGTCTCTTCGTCCTGTCTCTTCCTCCTCTCTTTTCCTCCTCTCACTTCCTCCTCTATCTTCCTCCTCTCTCTTCCTCCTCTCTCTTCCTCATGTCTCTTCCTCCTCTCTCTTCCTCCTCTCTGTTTCTCCTCTCACTTCCTCCTCTCTCTTCCTCTCTCTCTTCCTCCTCTCTCTTTCTCCTCTCTCTTGCTCCTCTCTGTTCCTTCTCTCTCTTTCTCCTCTCTCCTCCTCCTCTCTCTTCCTCCTCTCTCTTCCTTCTCTCTCCTCTTCCTCTCTCTTCCTCCTCTCTCTTTCTCCTCTCTCTTCCTCCTCTCTCCTCTTCCTCTCTCTTCCTCCTCTCTCTTCCTCCTCTCTCTTCCTCCTCTCTCCTCCTCCTCTCTCTTCCTCCTCTCTCTTCCTCCTCTCTCTTCCTTCTCTCTCCTCTTCCTCTCTCTTCCTCCTCTCTATTACTCCTGTCTGTTCCTCCTCTCGCTTCCTCCTCTCTGTTCCTCCTCTCTCTTCCTCCTCTCTCTTCCTTCTCTCTCCTCCTCCACTCTCCTCCTCCTCTCTCTTCCTCCTCTCTCCTCCTACTGTCTCTTCATCCTCTCTCCTCCTACTGTCTCTTCCTCCTCTCTCTTCCACCTCTCTCCTCTTCCTCTCTCTTCCTCCACTCTCTTCCACTTCTCTCCTCCACCTCTCTCCTCTTCCTCTCTCTTCCTCCTCTCTCTTCCTCCTGTCTCTTCCTCCTGTCTCTTCCTCCTCTCTCTTCCTCCTCTCTCTTCCTTCTCTCTCCTCCTCCTCTCTCCTCCTCCTCTCTCTTCCTCCTCTCTCTTCCTTCTCTCTCCTCTTCCTCTCTCTTCCTCCTCTCTCTTCCTCCTCTCTCTTCCTCTTCTCTCTTCCTCCTCTCTCTTCCTCCTCTCTCCTCCTCCTCTCTCTTACTCCTCTCTCCTATTCCTCTCTCTTCCTCCTCTCTCCTCCTAATCTCTCCTCCTCCTCTCTCTTCCTCCTCTCTCCTCTTCCCCTCTCTTCCTCCTCTCTCTTCCTCTTCTCTCCTCTTCCTCTCTCTTCCTCCTCTCTCTTCCTCCTCTCTCTTCCTCCTCTCTCTTCCTCCTATCTCTTCCTCCTCTCTCTTCCTCCTCTCTCTTCCTTCTCTCTCCTCCTCCTCTCTCCTCCTCCTCTCTCTTCCTCCTCTCTCTTCCTTCTCTCTCCTCTTCCTCTGTCTTCCTCCTCTCTCTTCCTCCTCTCTCTTCCTCCTCTCTCTTCCTCCTCTCTCCTCCTCCTCTCTCCTCCTCCTCTCTCTTCCTTCTCTCTCTTCCTCTTATCTCTTCCTCTTCTCTCCTCCTCCTCTCTCTTCCTCCTCTCTATTCCTCCTCTCTCTTCCTCATCTCTCTTCCTCCTCTCTGTTCCTTCTCTCTCCTTCTCCTCTCTCCTCCTCCTCTCTCTTCCTCCTCTCTCTTCCTTCTCTCTCCTCTTCCTTTCTCTTACTCCTCTCTCTTTCTCCTCTCTCTTCCTCCTCTCTCCTCTTCCTCTCTCTTCCTCCTCTCTCTTCCTCCTCTTTCTTCCTCATCTCTCTTACTTCTCTCTCTTTATCCTCTCTCTTCATCCGCTCTCTTCCTTCTCTCTCCTCTTCCTTTCTCTTCCTCCTCTCTATTACTCCTGTCTGTTCCTCCTCTCGCTTCCTCCTCTCTATTCCTCCTCTCTCTTCCTCCTCTCTCTTCCTTCTCTCTCCTCCTCCACTCTCCTCCTCCTCTCTCTTCCACCTCTCTCCTCCACCTCTCTCCTCTTCCTCTCTCTTCCTACTCTCTCCTCTTCCTCTCTCTTCCTCCTCTCTCTTCCTCCTCTCTCTTTCTCCTCTCTGTTCCTCCTCTCTCCTCTTCCTCTCTCTCCCTCTTCTCTCTTCCTCCTCTCTCTTCCTCCTCTCTCTTCCTCCTCTCTCCTTCTCCTCTCTCTTCCTCCTCTCTCCTCCTACTGTCTCTTCCTCCTCTCTCTTCCACCTCTCTCCTCTTCCTCTCTCTTCCTCCACTCTCTTCCACTTCTCTCCTCCACCTCTCTCCTCTTCCTCTCTCTTCCTCCTCTCTCTTCCTCCTGTCTCTTCCTCCTGTCTCTTCCTCCTCTCTCTTCCTCCTCTCTCTTCCTTCTCTCTCCTCCTCCTCTCTCCTCCTCCTCTCTCTTCCTCCTCTCTCTTCCTTCTCTCTCCTCTTCCTCTCTCTTCCTCCTCTCTCTTCCTCCTCTCTCTTCCTCTTCTCTCTTCCTCCTCTCTCTTCCTCCTCTCTCCTCCTCCTCTCTCTTACTCCTCTCTCCTATTCCTCTCTCTTCCTCCTCTCTCCTCCTACTCTCTCCTCCTCCTCTCTCTTCCTCCTCTCTCCTCTTCCCCTCTCTTTCTCCTCTCTCTTCCTCTTCTCTCCTCTTCCTCTCTCTTCCTCCTCTCTCTTCCTCCTCTCTCTTCCTCCTCTCTCTTCCTCCTATCTCTTCCTCCTCTCTCTTCCTCCTCTCTCTTCCTTCTCTCTCCTCCTCCTCTCTCCTCCTCCTCTCTCTTCCTCCTCTCTCTTCCTTCTCTCTCCTCTTCCTCTGTCTTCCTCCTCTCTCTTCCTCCTCTCTCTTCCTCCTCTCTCTTCCTCCTCTCTCCTCCTCCTCTCTCCTCCTCCTCTCTCTTCCTTCTCTCTCTTCCTTCTCTCTCCTCTTCCTCTCTCTTCCTCCTCTCTCTTCCTCCTCTCTCTTCCTTCTCTCTCCTCCTCCTCTCTCCGCCTCCTCTCTCTTCCTCCTCACTCTTCCTGCTCTCTCTTCCTCCTGTCTCTTCCTCCTCTCCCTCCCTTTTATCTCTTCCTCTTCTCTCCTCCTCCTCTCTCTTCCTCCTCTCTATTCCTCCTCTCTCTTCCTCATCTCTCTTCCTCCTCTCTGTTCCTTCTCTCTCCTTCTCCTCTCTCCTCCTCCTCTCTCTTCCTCCTCTCTCTTCCTTCTCTCTCCTCTTCCTCTCTCTTACTCCTCTCTCTTTCTCCTCTCTCTTCCTCCTCTCTCCTCTTCCTCTCTCTTCCTCCTCTCTCTTCCTCCTCTTTCTTCCTCATCTCTCTTACTTCTCTCTCTTTATCCTCTCTCTTCATCCGCTCTCTTCCTTCTCTCTCCTCCTCCTCTCTCCTCCTCCTCTCTTCTCTTCCTCTCTCTTCCTCCTCTCTCCTCCTCCTCTCTCTTCCTCCTCTCTCTTCCTCCTCTCTCTTCCTCCTCTCTCTTCCTCCAATCTCTTCCTCCAATCTCCTCTTCCTCTATCCTCTTCCTCTCTCTACCTCCTCTCTCTTTCTCCTCTCTTTTCCTCCTCTCTCTTCCTCCTCTCTCCTCCTCCTCTCTCATCTTCCTCTCTCTTCCTCCTCTTTATTCCTCTTCTCTCTTCCTCCTCTCTCTTCCTCCTCTGTCTTCCAGCAATACCTTCCACCACTCTCCTCTTCCTCTCTCTTCCTCCTCTCATTTCCTCTCTCTCTTCCTCCTCTCCCTTCCTCCTCTCTCTTCCTGCTCTCTCTTCCTCCTCTCTCTTCCTCCTCCCTCTTCCTCCAATCTCTTCCTCCAATCTCCTCTTCCTCTCTCTTCCTCCTCTATCTTCCTCCTCTCTTCTCCTCCTCTCTCCTCTTCCTCTCTCTTCCTCCTCTGTCTTCCTCCTCTCTTTTCCTCCTCTCTCTTCCGCCTCTCTCTTCCTCCTCTCTCTTCCTCCTCTCTCTTCCTCCTCTCTCCTCCTGCTCTCTCTTCCTCCTCTCTCTTCCTCCTCTCTCTTCCAGCAATCTCTTCCTCCACTCTCTTCGTCCTCTCTCTTCCTCCTCTCTCTTCCTCCTCTCTCCTCCTCTCTCCTCTTCCTCTCTCTTTCTCCTCTCTTTTCCTCCTCTCTCTTCCGCCTCTCTCTTCCTCCTCTCTCACCTTCCTCTCTCTTCCTCCTCTTTCTTCCTCCCCTCTCTTCCTCCTCTCTCTTCCTCCTCTCTCTTCCAGCAATCTCTTCCACCACTCTCCTCTTCCTCGCTCTTCCTCCTCTCTTTTCCTTCTCTCTCTAACTCCTCTCTCTTCCTCCACTCTCTTCCTCCTCTCTCTTCCTCCACTCTCCTCCTCCTCTCTCTTCCTCCTCTCTCCACCTCTCTCCTCTTCCTCTCTCTTCCTCCTCTCTCTTCCTCCTCTCTCTTCCTCCTCTCTCTTCCTCGTCTCTCCTCTTCCTTTCTCTTCCTCCTCTATATTCCTCCTCTCTCTTCCTCCTCTCTCTTCCAGCAATCTCTTCCACCACTCTCCTCTTCCTCTCTCTTCCTCCTCTCTTTTCCTCCTCTCTCTTCCTCCTCTCTCTTCCTCGCCTCTCATCCTCCTCTCTCTTCCTCCAATCTCTTCTTCCACTATCGTCTTCCTCTCTGTTCCTCCTCTCTCTTCCTCCTCTCTCTTCCTCCTCTGTCTTACTCCTCTCTCTTCTTCCTCTCTCTTCCTCCTCTCTCTTCCTCCTCTGTCTTCCTCCTCTCTCTTACTCCTCTCTCTTCTTCCTCTCTCCTACTCTTCTCTCTTCCTCCTCTCTCCTCCTCTCTCCTCTTCCTCTCTCTTCCTCCTCTATCTTCCTCCTCTCTATTCCTCCTCTGTCCTCCTCCTCTCTCTTCCTCCTCTCTCTTCCTCCTCTCTCCTCTTCCTCTCTCTTCCTCCTCTCTCGTCTTCCTCTTGCTTCCTCCTCTCTCCTTCTATTCTCTCTTACTCCTCTTTCTTTCTCCTCTCTCTTCCTCCTCTCTCTTCCTTCTCTCCTATTCTTTCCTCTTCCTCTCTCTTCCTCCTCTCTGTTCCTCCTCTCTGTTCCTCCTCTCTCTTCCTCTTCTCTCTTCCTCCTCTCTCTTCCTCCAATCTCTTCCTCCACTCACCTGTTCCTCTCTCTTCCTCCACTCTCTTCCTCCTCTCTCTTCCTCCTCTCTCCTCCTCCTCTCTCTTCCTCCTCTCTCCTTCTCTCTCCTCTTCCTCTCTCTTCCTCCTCTCTCTTCCTCCTCTCTCTTCCTCCTCTCTCTTCCTCCTCTCCATTCATCCTCTCTCTTCCTGCTCTCTCTTCCTCCTCTCTCTTCCTCCTCTCTCTTCCTCCAATCTCTTCCTCCAATCTCCTCTTCCTCTCTCTTCCTCCTCTCTCTTCCTCCTCTCTTTTCCTCCTCTCTCTTCTTCCTCTCTCCTCCTCCTCTCTCATCTTCCTCTCTCTTCCTCCTCTTTCTTCCTCCTCTCTCTTCCTCCTCTCTCTTCCTCCTCTCTCTTCCAGCAATCTCTTCCACCACTCTCCTCTTCCTCTCTCTTCCTCCTCTCTTTTCCTTCTCTCTCCTCTTCCTCTCCCTTCCTGCGCTCTCTTCCTGTTCTCTCTTCCTCCTCTCTCTTCCTCCTCTCCCTCCCTCCAATCTCTTCCTCCAATCTCCTCTTCCTCTCTCCTCCTGCTCTCTCTTCCTCCTCTCTCTTCCTCCTCTCTCTTCCAGCAATCTCTTCCACCTCTCTCCTCTTCCTCTCTCTTCCTGCTCTCTCTTCCTCCACTCTCTTCCTCCTCTCTCTTCCTCCTCTCTCCTCTTCCTCCTCTCTCCTCCTCTCTCCTCTTCCTCTCTCTTCCTCCTCTCTCTTCCTCCTCTCTCTTCCTCCTCTCTCCTCCTCCTCTCTCTTCCTCCTCTCTCCTCCTCCTCTCTCTTCCTCCTCTCTCTTCCTCCTCTCTCTTCCTCCAATCCCTTCCTCCACTCTCCTGTTCCTCTCTCTTCCTCCTCTATCTTCCTCCTCTCTCTTCCTCCTCTCTCCTCCTCCTCTCTCTTCCTCCTCTCTCCTACTCTCTCCTCTTCCTCTCTCTTCCGCCTCTCTCTTACTCCTGTCTCTTCCTCCTCTCTCTTCCTCCTCTCTCCTCCTGCTCTCTCTTCCTCCTCTCTCTTCCTACTCTCTCTTACTTCTCTCTCTTCCTCCACTCTCTTCCTCCTCTCTCTTCCTCCTCTCTCCTCCTCCTCTCTCTTCCAGGAATCTCTTCCACCACTCTCCTCTTCCTCTCTCTTCCTCCTCTCTTTTCCTACTCTTTCTTACTTCTCTCTCTTCCTCCACTCTCTTCCTCCTCTCTCTTCCTCCTCTCTCCTCCTCCTCTCTCTTCCTCCTCTCTCCTCCTCACTCCTCTTCCTCTCTCTTCCTCCTCTCTCTTCCTCCTCTCTCTTCCTCCTCTCTCTTCCTCGTCTCTCCTCTTCCTTTCTCTTCCTCCTCTCTTTCCCTCCTCTCTCTTACACCTCTCTCTTCCTCCTCTCTCTTCCTCCTCTCTCTTCCTCGTCTCTCATCCTCCTCTCTCTTCCTCCAATCTCTTCCTCCACTCTCCTCTTCCTCTCTCTTCCTCCTCTGTCTTCCTCCTCTCTCTTCCTCCTCTCTCCTCCTCCTCTCTCTTCCTCCTCTCTCCTCCTCTCTCCTCTTCCTCTCTCTTCCTCCTCTCTCTTCCACCTCTCTCTTCCTCCTGTCTCTTCCTCCTGTCTCTTCCTCCTCTCTCTTCCTCCTCTCTCTTCCTTCTCTCTCCTCCTCCTCTCTCCTCCTCCTCTCTCTTCCTCCTCTCTCTTCCTTCTCTCTCCTCTTCCTCTCTCTTCCTCCTCTCTCTTCCTCCTCTCTCTTCCTCTTCTCTCTTCCTCCTCTCTCTTCCTCCTCTCTCCTCCTCCTCTCTCTTACTCCTCTCTCCTATTCCTCTCTCTTCCTCCTCTCTCCTCCTACTCTCTCCTCCTCCTCTCTCTTCCTCCTCTCTCTTCCTTCTCTCTCCTCCTCCTCTCTCCTCCTCCTCTCTCTTCCTCCTCTCTCTTCCTTCTCTCTCCTCTTCCTCTGTCTTCCTCCTCTCTCTTCCTCCTCTCTCTTCCTCCTCTCTCTTCCTCCTCTCTCCTCCTCCTCTCTCCTCCTCCTCTCTCTTCCTTCTCTCTCTTCCTTCTCTCTCCTCTTCCTCTCTCTTACTCCTCTCTATTCCTCCTCTCTCTTCCTCATCTCTCTTCCTCCTCTCTGTTCCTTCTCTCTCCTTCTCCTCTCTCCTCCTCCTCTCTCTTCCTCCTCTCTCTTCCTTCTCTCTCCTCTTCCTCTCTCTTACTCCTCTCTCTTTCTCCTCTCTCTTCCTCCTCTCTCCTCTTCCTCTCTCTTCCTCCTCTCTCTTCCTCCTCTTTCTTCCTCATCTCTCTTACTTCTCTCTCTTTATCCTCTCTCTTCATCCGCTCTCTTCCTTCTCTCTCCTCTTCCTCTCTCTTCCTCCTCTCTATTACTCCTGTCTGTTCCTCCTCTCGCTTCCTCCTCTCTATTCCTCCTCTCTCTTCCTCCTCTCTCTTCCTTCTCTCTCCTCCTCCACTCTCCTCCTCCTCTCTCTTCCACCTCTCTCCTCCACCTCTCTCCTCTTCCTCTCTCTTCCTCCTCTCTCCTCTTCCTCTCTCTTTTTCCTCTCTCTTCCTCCTCTCTCTTTCTCCTCTGTTCCTCCTCTCTCCTCTTCCTCTCTCACCCTCCTCTCTCTTCCTCCTGTCTCTTCCTCCTCTCAATTCCTCCTGTCTCTTCCTCCTGTCTCTTCCTCCTCTCTCTTCCTCCTCTCTCTTCCTTCTCTCTCCTCCTCCTCTCTCCTCCTCCTCTCTCCTCCTCCTCTCTCTTCCTTCTATCTCCTCCTCCTCTCTCTTCCTCCTCTCTCCTCCTCCTCTCTCCTCTTCCTCTCTCTTCCTCCTCTCTCTTCCTCCTGTTTCTTCCTCCTCTCTCTTCCTCCTGTCTCTTCGTCCTGTCTCTTCCTCCTCTCTTTTCCTCCTCTCACTTCCTCCTCTATCTTCCTCCTCTCTCTTCCTCCTCTCTCTTCCTCATGTCTCTTCCTCCTCTCTCTTCCTCCTCTCTGTTTCTCCTCTCACTTCCTCCTCTCTCTTCCTCTCTCTCTTCCTCCTCTCTCTTTCTCCTCTCTCTTGCTCCTCTCTGTTCCTTCTCTCTCTTTCTCCTCTCTCCTCCTCCTCTCTCTTCCTCCTCTCTCTTCCTTCTCTCTCCTCTTCCTCTCTCTTCCTCCTCTCTCTTTCTCCTCTCTCTTCCTCCTCTCTCCTCTTCCTCTCTCTTCCTCCTCTCTCTTCCTCCTCTCTCTTCCTCCTCTCTCCTCCTCCTCTCTCTTCCTCCTCTCTCTTCCTCCTCTCTCTTCCTTCTCTCTCCTCTTCCTCTCTCTTCCTCCTCTCTATTACTCCTGTCTGTTCCTCCTCTCGCTTCCTCCTCTCTGTTCCTCCTCTCTCTTCCTCCTCTCTCTTCCTTCTCTCTCCTCCTCCACTCTCCTCCTCCTCTCTCTTCCTCCTCTCTCCTCCTACTGTCTCTTCATCCTCTCTCCTCCTACTGTCTCTTCCTCCTCTCTCTTCCACCTCTCTCCTCTTCCTCTCTCTTCCTCCACTCTCTTCCACTTCTCTCCTCCACCTCTCTCCTCTTCCTCTCTCTTCCTCCTCTCTCTTCCTCCTGTCTCTTCCTCCTGTCTCTTCCTCCTCTCTCTTCCTCCTCTCTCTTCCTTCTCTCTCCTCCTCCTCTCTCCTCCTCCTCTCTCTTCCTCCTCTCTCTTCCTTCTCTCTCCTCTTCCTCTCTCTTCCTCCTCTCTCTTCCTCCTCTCTCTTCCTCTTCTCTCTTCCTCCTCTCTCTTCCTCCTCTCTCCTCCTCCTCTCTCTTACTCCTCTCTCCTATTCCTCTCTCTTCCTCCTCTCTCCTCCTACTCTCTCCTCCTCCTCTCTCTTCCTCCTCTCTCCTCTTCCCCTCTCTTCCTCCTCTCTCTTCCTCTTCTCTCCTCTTCCTCTCTCTTCCTCCTCTCTCTTCCTCCTCTCTCTTCCTCCTCTCTCTTCCTCCTATCTCTTCCTCCTCTCTCTTCCTCCTCTCTCTTCCTTCTCTCTCCTCCTCCTCTCTCCTCCTCCTCTCTCTTCCTCCTCTCTCTTCCTTCTCTCTCCTCTTCCTCTGTCTTCCTCCTCTCTCTTCCTCCTCTCTCTTCCTCCTCTCTCTTCCTCCTCTCTCCTCCTCCTCTCTCCTCCTCCTCTCTCTTCCTTCTCTCTCTTCCTCTTATCTCTTCCTCTTCTCTCCTCCTCCTCTCTCTTCCTCCTCTCTATTCCTCCTCTCTCTTCCTCATCTCTCTTCCTCCTCTCTGTTCCTTCTCTCTCCTTCTCCTCTCTCCTCCTCCTCTCTCTTCCTCCTCTCTCTTCCTTCTCTCTCCTCTTCCTTTCTCTTACTCCTCTCTCTTTCTCCTCTCTCTTCCTCCTCTCTCCTCTTCCTCTCTCTTCCTCCTCTCTCTTCCTCCTCTTTCTTCCTCATCTCTCTTACTTCTCTCTCTTTATCCTCTCTCTTCATCCGCTCTCTTCCTTCTCTCTCCTCTTCCTTTCTCTTCCTCCTCTCTATTACTCCTGTCTGTTCCTCCTCTCGCTTCCTCCTCTCTATTCCTCCTCTCTCTTCCTCCTCTCTCTTCCTTCTCTCTCCTCCTCCACTCTCCTCCTCCTCTCTCTTCCACCTCTCTCCTCCACCTCTCTCCTCTTCCTCTCTCTTCCTACTCTCTCCTCTTCCTCTCTCTTCCTCCTCTCTCTTCCTCCTCTCTCTTTCTCCTCTCTGTTCCTCCTCTCTCCTCTTCCTCTCTCTCCCTCTTCTCTCTTCCTCCTCTCTCTTCCTCCTCTCTCTTCCTCCTCTCTCCTTCTCCTCTCTCTTCCTCCTCTCTCCTCCTACTGTCTCTTCCTTCTCTCTCCTCCTCCTCTCTCCTCCTCCTCTCTCTTCCTCCTCTCTCTTCCTTCTCTCTCCTCTTCCTCTGTCTTCCTCCTCTCTCTTCCTCCTCTCTCTTCCTCCTCTCTCTTCCTCCTCTCTCCTCCTCCTCTCTCCTCCTCCTCTCTCTTCCTTCTCTCTCTTCCTTCTCTCTCCTCTTCCTCTCTCTTCCTCCTCTCTCTTCCTCCTCTCTCTTCCTTCTCTCTCCTCCTCCTCTCTCCGCCTCCTCTCTCTTCCTCCTCACTCTTCCTGCTCTCTCTTCCTCCTGTCTCTTCCTCCTCTCCCTCCCTTTTATCTCTTCCTCTTCTCTCCTCCTCCTCTCTCTTCCTCCTCTCTATTCCTCCTCTCTCTTCCTCATCTCTCTTCCTCCTCTCTGTTCCTTCTCTCTCCTTCTCCTCTCTCCTCCTCCTCTCTCTTCCTCCTCTCTCTTCCTTCTCTCTCCTCTTCCTCTCTCTTACTCCTCTCTCTTTCTCCTCTCTCTTCCTCCTCTCTCCTCTTCCTCTCTCTTCCTCCTCTCTCTTCCTCCTCTTTCTTCCTCATCTCTCTTACTTCTCTCTCTTTATCCTCTCTCTTCATCCGCTCTCTTCCTTCTCTCTCCTCCTCCTCTCTCCTCCTCCTCTCTTCTCTTCCTCTCTCTTCCTCCTCTCTCCTCCTCCTCTCTCTTCCTCCTCTCTCTTCCTCCTCTCTCTTCCTCCTCTCTCTTCCTCCAATCTCTTCCTCCAATCTCCTCTTCCTCTATCCTCTTCCTCTCTCTACCTCCTCTCTCTTTCTCCTCTCTTTTCCTCCTCTCTCTTCCTCCTCTCTCCTCCTCCTCTCTCATCTTCCTCTCTCTTCCTCCTCTTTATTCCTCTTCTCTCTTCCTCCTCTCTCTTCCTCCTCTGTCTTCCAGCAATACCTTCCACCACTCTCCTCTTCCTCTCTCTTCCTCCTCTCATTTCCTCTCTCTCTTCCTCCTCTCCCTTCCTCCTCTCTCTTCCTGCTCTCTCTTCCTCCTCTCTCTTCCTCCTCCCTCTTCCTCCAATCTCTTCCTCCAATCTCCTCTTCCTCTCTCTTCCTCCTCTCTCTTCCTCCTCTCTTCTCCTCCTCTCTCCTCTTACTCTCTCTTCCTCCTCTCTCTTCCTCCTCTCTTTTCCTCCTCTCTCTTCCGCCTCTCTCTTCCTCCTCTCTCTTCCTCCTCTCTCTTCCTCCTCTCTCCTCCTGCTCTCTCTTCCTCCGCTCTCTTCCTCCTCTCTCTTCCAGCAATCTCTTCCTCCACTCTCTTCGTCCTCTCTCTTCCTCCTCTCTCTTCCTCCTCTCTCCTCCTCTCTCCTCTTCCTCTCTCTTTCTCCTCTCTTTTCCTCCTCTCTCTTCTGCCTCTCTCTTCCTCCTCTCTCACCTTCCTCTCTCTTCCTCCTCTTTCTTCCTCCCCTCTCTTCCTCCTCTCTCTTCCTCCTCTCTCTTCCAGCAATCTCTTCCACCACTCTCCTCTTCCTCGCTCTTCCTCCTCTCTTTTCGTTCTCTCTCTAACGCCTCTCTCTTCCTCCACTCTCTTCCTCCTCTCTCTTCCTCCACTCTCCTCCTCCTCTCTCTTCCTCCTCTCTCCACCTCTCTCCTCTTCCTCTCTCTTCCTCCTCTCTCTTCCTCCTCTCTCTTCCTCCTCTCTCTTCCTCGTCTCTCCTCTTCCTTTCTCTTCCTCCTCTATATTCCTCCTCTCTCTTCCTCCTCTCTCTTCCAGCAATCTCTTCCACCACTCTCCTCTTCCTCTCTCTTCCTCCTCTCTTTTCCTCCTCTCTCTTCCTCCTCTCTCTTCCTCGCCTCTCATCCTCCTCTCTCTTCCTCCAATCTCTTCTTCCACTATCGTCTTCCTCTCTGTTCCTCCTCTCTCTTCCTCCTCTCTCTTCCTCCTCTGTCTTACTCCTCTCTCTTCTTCCTCTCTCTTCCTCCTCTCTCTTCCTCCTCTGTCTTCCTCCTCTCTCTTACTCCTCTCTCTTCTTCCTCTCTCCTACTCTTCTCTCTTCCTCCTCTCTCCTCCTCTCTCCTCTTCCTCTCTCTTCCTCCTCTCTCTTCCTCCTCTCTATTCCTCCTCTGTCCTCCTCCTCTCTCTTCCTCCTCTCTCTTCCTCCTCTCTCCTCTTCCTCTCTCTTCCTCCTCTCTCGTCTTCCTCTTGCTTCCTCCTCTCTCCTTCTATTCTCTCTTACTCCTCTTTCTTTCTCCTCTCTCTTCCTCCTCTCTCTTCCTTCTCTCCTATTCTTTCCTCTTCCTCTCTCTTCCTCCTCTCTGTTCCTCCTCTCTGTTCCTCCTCTCTCTTCCTCTTCTCTCTTCCTCCTCTCTCTTCCTCCAATCTCTTCCTCCACTCACCTGTTCCTCTCTCTTCCTCCACTCTCTTCCTCCTCTCTCTTCCTCCTCTCTCCTCCTCCTCTCTCTTCCTCCTCTCTCCTTCTCTCTCCTCTTCCTCTCTCTTCCTCCTCTCTCTTCCTCCTCTCTCTTCCTCCTCTCCATTCATCCTCTCTCTTCCTGCTCTCTCTTCCTCCTCTCTCTTCCTCCTCTCTCTTCCTCCAATCTCTTCCTCCAATCTCCTCTTCCTCTCTCTTCCTCCTCTCTCTTCCTCCTCTCTTTTCCTCCTCTCTCTTCTTCCTCTCTCCTCCTCCTCTCTCATCTTCCTCTCTCTTCCTCCTCTTTCTTCCTCCTCTCTCTTCCTCCTCTCTCTTCCTCCTCTCTCTTCCAGCAATCTCTTCCACCACTCTCCTCTTCCTCTCTCTTCCTCCTCTCTTTTCCTTCTCTCTCCTCTTCCTCTCCCTTCCTGCGCTCTCTTCCTGTTCTCTCTTCCTCCTCTCTCTTCCTCCTCTCCCTCCCTCCAATCTCTTCCTCCAATCTCCTCTTCCTCTCTCCTCCTGCTCTCTCTTCCTCCTCTCTCTTCCTCCTCTCTCTTCCAGCAATCTCTTCCACCTCTCTCCTCTTCCTCTCTCTTCCTGCTCTCTCTTTCTCCACTCTCTTCCTCCTCTCTCTTCCTCCTCTCTCCTCTTCCTCCTCTCTCCTCCTCTCTCCTCTTCCTCTCTCTTCCTCCTCTCTCTTCCTCCTCTCTCTTCCTCCTCTCTCTTACTCCTCTCTCTTCCTCCTCTCTCCTCCTCCTCTCTCTTCCTCCTCTCTCTTCCTCCTCTCTCTTCCTCCAATCCCTTCCTCCACTCTCCTGTTCCTCTCTCTTCCTCCTCTATCTTCCTCCTCTCTCTTCCTCCTCTCTCCTCCTCCTCTCTCTTCCTCCTCTCTCCTACTCTCTCCTCTTCCTCTCTCTTCCGCCTCTCTCTTACTCCTGTCTCTTCCTCCTCTCTCTTCCTCCTCTCTCCTCCTGCTCTCTCTTCCTCCTCTCTCTTCCTACTCTCTCTTACTTCTCTCTCTTCCTCCACTCTCTTCCTCCTCTCTCTTCCTCCTCTCTCCTCCTCCTCTCTCTTCCAGGAATCTCTTCCACCACTCTCCTCTTCCTCTCTCTTCCTCCTCTCTTTTCCTACTCTTTCTTACTTCTCTCTCTTCCTCCACTCTCTTCCTCCTCTCTCTTCCTCCTCTCTCCTCCTCCTCTCTCTTCCTCCTCTCTCCTCCTCACTCCTCTTCCTCTCTCTTCCTCCTCTCTCTTCCTCCTCTCTCTTCCTCCTCTCTCTTCCTCGTCTCTCCTCTTCCTTTCTCTTCCTCCTCTCTTTCCCTCCTCTCTCTTACACCTCTCTCTTCCTCCTCTCTCTTCCTCCTCTCTCTTCCTCGTCTCTCATCCTCCTCTCTCTTCCTCCTCTCTCTTCCTCCTCTCTCCTCCTCCTCTCTCTTCCTACTCTCTCCTCCTCTCTCCTCTTCCTCTCTCTTCCTCCTCTCTCTTCCACCTCTCTCTTCTTCCTGTCTCTTCCTCCTGTCTCTTCCTCCTCTCTCTTCCTCCTCTCTCTTCCTTCTCTCTCCTCCTCCTCTCTCCTCCTCCTCTCTCTTCCTCCTCTCTCTTCCTTCTCTCTCCTCTTCCTCTCTCTTCCTCCTCTCTCTTCCTCCTCTCTCTTCCTCTTCTCTCTTCCTCCTCTCTCTTCCTCCTCTCTCCTCCTCCTCTCTCTTACTCCTCTCTCCTATTCCTCTCTCTTCCCCCTCTCTCCTCCTACTCTCTCCTCCTCCTCTCTCTTCCTCTTCTCTCCTCTTCCTCTCTCTTCCTCCTCTCTCTTCCTCCTCTCTCTTCCTCCTCTCTCTTCCTCCTATCTCTTCCTCCTCTCTCTTCCTCCTCTCTCTTCCTTCTCTCTCCTCCTCCTGTCTCCTCCTCCTCTCTCTTCCTCCTCTCTCTTCCTTCTCTCTCCTCTTCCTCTGTCTTCCTCCTCTCTCTTCCTCCTCTCTCTTCCTCCTCTCTCCTCCTCCTCTCTCCTCCTCCTCTCTCTTCCTTCTCTCTCTTCCTTCTCTCTCCTCTTCCTCTCTCTTCCTCCTCTCTCTTCCTCCTCTCTCTTCCTTCTCTCTCCTCCTCCTCTCTCCGCCTCCTCTCTCTTCCTCCTCACTCTTCCTGCTCTCTCTTCCTCCTGTCTCTTCCTCCTCTCCCTCCCTTTTATCTCTTCCTCTTCTCTCCTCCTCCTCTCTCTTCCTCCTCTCTATTCCACCTCTCTCTTCCTCATCTCTCTTCCTCCTCTCTGTTCCTTCTCTCTCCTTCTCCTCTCTCCTCCTCCTCTCTCTTCCTCCTCTCTCTTCCTTCTCTCTCCTCTTCCTCTCTCTTACTCCTCTCTCTTTCTCCTCTCTCTTCCTCCTCTCTCCTCTTCCTCTCTCTTCCTCCTCTCTCTTCCTCCTCTTTCTTCCTCATCTCTCTTACTTCTCTCTCTTTATCCTCTCTCTTCATCCGCTCTCTTCCTTCTCTCTCCTCCTCCTCTCTCCTCCTCCTCTCTTCTCTTCCTCTCTCTTCCTCCTCTCTCCTCCTCCTCTCTCTTCCTCCTCTCTCTTCCTCCTCTCTCTTCCTCCTCTCTCTTCCTCCAATCTCTTCCTCCAATCTCCTCTTCCTCTATCCTCTTCCTCTCTCTACCTCCTCTCTCTTTCTCCTCTCTTTTCCTCCTCTCTCTTCCTCCTCTCTCCTCCTCCTCTCTCATCTTCCTCTCTCTTCCTCCTCTTTATTCCTCTTCTCTCTTCCTCCTCTCTCTTCCTCCTCTGTCTTCCAGCAATACCTTCCACCACTCTCCTCTTCCTCTCTCTTCCTCCTCTCTTTTCCTCTCTCTCTTCCTCCTCTCCCTTCCTCCTCTCTCTTCCTGCTCTCTCTTCCTCCTCTCTCTTCCTCCTCCCTCTTCCTCCAATCTCTTCCTCCAATCTCCTCTTCCTCTCTCTTCCTCCTCTCTCTTCCTCCTCTCTTCTCCTCCTCTCTCCTCTTCCTCTCTCTTCCTCCTCTCTCTTCCTCCTCTCTTTTCCTCCTCTCTCTTCCGCCTCTCTCTTCCTCCTCTCTCTTCCTCCTCTCTCTTCCTCCTCTCTCCTCCTGCTCTCTCTTCCTCCTCTCTCTTCCTCCTCTCTCTTCCAGCAATCTCTTCCTCCACTCTCTTCGTCCTCTCTCTTCCTCCTCTCTCTTCCTCCTCTCTCCTCCTCCTCTCTCTTCCAGGAATCTCTTCCACCACTCTCCTCTTCCTCTCTCTTCCTCCTCTCTTTTCCTACTCTTTCTTACTTCTCTCTCTTCCTCCACTCTCTTCCTCCTCTCTCTTCCTCCTCTCTCCTCCTCCTCTCTCTTCCTCCTCTCTCCTCCTCACTCCTCTTCCTCTCTCTTCCTCCTCTCTCTTCCTCCTCTCTCTTCCTCCTCTCTCTTCCTCGTCTCTCCTCTTCCTTTCTCTTCCTCCTCTCTTTCCCTCCTCTCTCTTACACCTCTCTCTTCCTCCTCTCTCTTCCTCCTCTCTCTTCCTCGTCTCTCATCCTCCTCTCTCTTCCTCCACTCTCCTCTTCCTCTCTCTTCCTCCTCTCTCTTCCTCCTCTCTCTTCCTCCTCTCTCCTCCTCCTCTCTCTTCCTCCTCTCTCCTCCTCTCTCCTCTTCCTCTCTCTTCCCCCTCTCTCTTCCTCCTCTCTCTTCCTCCTGTCTCTTCCTCCTCTCCCTTCCTCCTCTCTCTTCCTCCTCTCACTTCCTTCTCTCTCCTCCTCCTCTCTCCTCCTCCTCACTCATCCTCCTCTCTCTTCCTCCTCTCTCCTCCTCCTCTCTCTTCTTCCTCTCCCCTCTTCCTCTCTCTTCCTCCTCTCTCCTCTTCCTCTCTATTACTCCTCTCTCTTTACTCCTCTCTCTTCCTCCTCTCTCTTCCTCCTCTCTCTTCCTCGTCTCTCCTCCTCTTCTCTCTTCCTCCTCTCTCCGCCTACTCACTCATCCTCCTCTCTCTTCCTCCTCTCTACTCTTCCTCTCTCTTCGTCCTCTCTCTTCCTCCTGTCTATTCCTCCTCTCTCTTCCTCCTCTCTATTCCTCCTCTCTCTTTACTCCTCTCTCTTCCTCCTCTCTCTTCCTCCTCTCTCTTCCTCGTCTCTCCTCCTCTTCTCTCTTCCTCCTCTCTCTTCTTCCTCTCTCTTCCTCCTCTCTCCTCCTCCTCTCTCTTCTTCCTCTCCCCTCTTCCTCTCTCTTCCTCCTCTCTCTTCCTTCTCTCTCTTCCTCCTCTCTCCTCCCCCTCTCTCCTCCTCCTCTCTCTTCCTCCTCTCTCCTCCTCCTCTCTCTTTCTCCTCTCTCTCCTCCTCTCTCTTCCTCTTCTCTCCTCCTTCTCTCTCTTCCTCCTCTCTCTTCTTCCGCTCTCTTCCACCTGTCTCTTCCTCCTCTCTGCTTTTCCTCTCTCTTCCTCCTCTCTCTTCCTCCTCTCTCTTCCTCGTCTCCCCTCCTCCTATCTCTTCCTCCTCTCGCTTCCTCCCCTTTCTTCCTCCTCTCTCCTCCTCCTCTCTCTTCCTTCTCTCTCTTCCTCCTCTCTCTTCCACCTCTCTCCTCCTCCTCTCTCTTCCTCCTCTCTCTTCCTTCTCTCTCCTCTTCCTCACTCATCCTCCTCTCTCTTCCTCCTCTCTCCTCCTCCTCTCTCTTGTTCCTCTCCCCTCTTCCTCTCTCTTCCTCCTCTCTCCTCTTCCTCTGTATTACTCCTCTCTCTTTACTCCTCTCTCTTCCTCCTCTCTCTTCCTCCTCTCTCTTCCTCGTCTCTCCTCCTCTTCTCTCTTCCTCCTCTCTCCTCCTACTCACTCATCCTCCTCTCTCTTCCTCCTCTCTACTCTTCCTCTCTCTTCGTCCTCTCTCTTCCTCCTGTCTCTTCCTCTTCTCTATTCCTCCTCTCTCTTTACTCCTCTCTCTTCCTTCTCTCTCTTCCTCCTTTCTCTTCCTCGTCTCTCCTCCTCTTCTCTCTTCCTCCTCTCTATTTCTCCTCTCTCCTCTTCCTCTCTCTTCCTCCTCTCTCCTCTTCCTCTCTCTTCCTCCACTCTCTTGCTCCTCTCACTACCTCCTCTCTCTTCCTCCTGACTCTTCCTCCTCTCTCTTCCTCCTCTCTCCTCTTCCTCTCCCTTCCTCCTCTCTCTTCCTCCTCTCTCTTCCTCCTCTCTCTCCTCCTCTCTCTTCCTCCTCTCTCTTCCTCCTCTCTCTTCCTCCTCTCTCTTCCTCCTCTCTCCTCCTTCTCTCTCTTCCTCCTCTCTCTTCCTCCTCTATCTTCCTCCTCTCTCCTCTTCCTCTCTCTTCCTCCTCTCTCCTCTTCCTTTCTCTTCCTCCTCTCTCGACCTCCTCTCTCTTCTTCCTCCTCTTCCTCCTCTCTCTTCCTCTTCTCTGTACCTTCTCTCTGCTATTCCTCTCTCTTCCTCCTCTCTCTTCCTCCTGTCTCTTCCTCCTCTCTCCTCTTACTCTCTCTTTCTCCTCTCTCTTCCTCCTCTCTCCTCTTCCTCTCTGTTCCTCCTCTCTCTTACTCCTCTCTCTTCCTCCTCTCTCGTCCTCCTATCTCTTCCTCCTCTCTCTTCCTCCTCACTCCTCTTCCTCTCTCTTCCTCCTATCTGTTCCTACTCTCTCCTCTTCCTCTCTCTTCCTCCTCTCTCTTCCACCTCACTCTTCTTCCTCTATCTTCCTTCTCTCTCCTCTTCCTCTCTCTTCCTCATCTCTCTTCCTCCTCTCTCTTCCTCCTCTCTCCTCTTCCTCTGTCTTCTTCCTCTCTCCTCTTCCTCTCTCTTCCTCCTCTCTCTTCCTCCTCTCTCTTCCTCCTCTCTCCTCTTCCTCTCTCTTCCTCCTCTCTCTAACTCCTCTCTCCTGTTCCTCTCTCTTCCTCCTCTCTCTTCCTCCTCTCTCTTCCTCCTCTCTCTCCCTCCTCTCTCCTCTTCCTCTCACTTCCCCATCTGTCTTCCTCCTCTCACTTCCTCCACTCTCTTCCGGCTCTCTCTTCCTCCTCTCTCTTCCTCCTCTCTCTTCCTTCTCTCTCCTCTTCATCTCTCTTCCTCCTCTCTCTTCCTGCTCTCTCTTCCTCCTCACTCTTCCTCCTCTCTCTTCCTCCTCTCTCTTCCTCCTCTCTCTACCTCCTCTCTCTTCCTCCTCTCTCCTCTTACTCTCACTTCCACATCTCTCTTCCTCCTCTAACTTCCTCCTCTCTCTTCCTCCTGTCTCTTCCTCCTCTCTCTTCCTCCTCTCTCTTCCTCCTCTCTCCTCTTCCTCTCTCTTCCTCCTCTCTCTTCCTGCTCTCTCTTCCTCCTCGCTCTTCCTCCTCTCTCTTCCTCCTCTCTCTTCCTCCTCTCCACTCTTCCTCTCTCTTCCACCTCTCTCTTCCTCCTCTCTCTTCCTCCTCTCTCTTCCTCCTCTCTCTTCCTCCTCCCTATACTTCCTCTCTCTTTCTCATCTCTTTTCCTCCTGTCTCTTCCTTCTCTCTCCTCTTCCTCTCCCTTCCTCCTCTCTCTTCCTTCTCTCTCTTCCTCCTCTCTCTTCCTCCTCTCTCTTCCTCCAATCCCTTCCTCCACTCTCCTGTTCCTCTCTCTTCCTCCTCTCTCTTCCTCCTCTCTCCTCCTCTCTCGTCTTCCTCTCTCTTTAGCCTCTCTCTTCCTCCTCTCTCTTCCTTCTCTCTCTTCCTCCTCTCTCTTCCTCCTCTCTCCTCCTGCTCTCTCTTCCTCCTCTCTCTTCCTCCACTCTCTTCCAGCAATCTCTTCCACCACTCTCCTCTTCCTCTCTCTTCCTCCTCTCTTTTCCTCCTCTGTCTTACTCCTCTCTCTTCCTCCTCTCTCCTCCTCCTCTCTCTTCCTCCTCTCTCTTCCTCCTCTCTCTTCCTCCAAGCTCTTCCTCCACTCTCCTGTGCCTCTCTCTTCCTCCTCTCTCTTCCTCCTCTCTCCCCCCCCTCTCTCTTCCTCCTCTCTCCTCCTCTATCCTCTTCCTCTCTCTTCCGCCGCTCTCTTCCTCCTCTCTCTTCCCCCTCTCTCTTCCCCCTCTCTCCTCCTGCTCTCTCTTCCTCCTCTCTCTTCCTCCTCTCTTTTCCAGCAATCTCTTCCACAACTCTCCTCTTCCTCTCTCTTCCTCCTCTCTTTTCCTCCTCTCTTTTCCTCCTCTCTCTTCGTCCTCTCTCTTCCTCCTCTCTCCTCCTCTATCCTCTTCCTCTCTCTTCCGCCTCTCTCTTCCTCTTCTCTCTTCCCCCTCTCTCTTCCTCCTCTCTCCTCCTGCTCTCTCTTCCTCCTCTCTCTTCCTCCTCTCTCTTCCAGCAATACCTTCCACCACTCTCCTCTTCCTCTCTCTTCCTCCTCCCTTTTCCTCTCTCTCTTCCTCCTCTCCCTTCCTCCTCTCTCTTCCTGCTCTCTCTTCCTCCTCTCTCCTCCTGCTCTCTCTTCCTCCTCTCTCTTCCTCCACTCTCTTCCAGCAATCTCTTCCACCACTCTCCTCTTCCTCTCTCTTCCTACTCTCTTTTCCTCGTCTCTCTTCCTCGTCTCTCTTCCTCCTAACTCTTCCTCCTCTCTCTTCCTCCGATCTCTTCCTCCACTCTCCTGTTCCTCTCTCTTCCTCCTCTCTTTTCCTCCTCTCTCTTCCTCCTCTCTCCTCCTCCTCTCTCATCTTCCTCTCTCTTCCTCCTCTTTCTTCCTCCTCTCTCTTACTCCTTTCTCTTCCTCCTCTGTCTTCCAGCAATCTCTTCCACCACTCTCCTCTTCCTCTCTCTTCCTCCTCTCTCTTACTCCTCTCTCTTCCTCCTCTCTCTTCCTCCTCTCTCTTCCTCCTCTCTCTTCCTCCTCTCTCTTCCTCCTCTCTCTTCCTCCAATCCCTTCCTCCACTCTCCTGTTCCTCTCTCTTCCTCCTCTCTCTTCCTCCTCTCTCTTCCTCCTCTCTATTACTCCTCTCTCTTCCTCCTCTCTCCTCCTGTCTCGTCTTCCTCTCTCTTTAGCCTCTCTCTTCCTCCTCTCTCTTCCTTCTCTCTCTTCCTCCTCTCTCTTCCTCCTCTCTCCTCCTGCTCTCTCTTCCTCCTCTCTCTTCCTCCACTCTCTTCCAGCAATCTCTTCCACCACTCTCCTCTTCCTCTCTCTTCCTCCTCTCTTTTCCTCCTCTGTCTTACTCCTCTCTCTTCCTCCTCTCTCCTCCTCCTCTCTCTTCCTCCTCTCTCTTCCTCCTCTCTCTTCCTCCAAGCTCTTCCTCCACTCTCCTGTGCCTCTCTCTTCCTCCTCTCTCTTCCTCCTCTCTCCCCCTCCTCTCTCTTCCTCCTCTCTCCTCCTCTATCCTCTTCCTCTCTCTTCCGCCTCTCTCTTCCTCCTCTCTCTTCCCCCTCTCTCTTCCTCCTCTCTCCTCCTGCTCTCTCTTCCTCCTCTCTCTTCCTCCTCTCTTTTCCAGCAATCTCTTCCACAACTCTCCTCTTCCTCTCTCTTCCTCCTCTCTTTTCCTCCTCTCTTTTCCTCCTCCCTCTTCCTCCTCTCCCTTCCTCCTCTCTCCTCCTCCTCTCTCCTCCTCCTCTCTCTTCCTCCTCTCTCCTCCTCTCTCCTCTTCCTCTCTCCTCCTCCTCTCTCTTCCTCCTCTCTCTTCCTCCTCTCTCCTCCTCCTCTCTCCTCCTCCTCTCTTCTCTTCCTCTCTCTTCCTCCTCTCTCCTCCTCCTCTCTCTTCCTGCTCTCTCTTCCTCCTCTCTCTTCCTCCTCTCTCTTCCTCCAATCTCTTCCTCCAATCTCCTCTTCCTCTCTCTTCCTCCTCTCTCTTCCTCCTCTCTCCTCCTCCTCTCTCCTCTTCCACTCTCTTCCTCCTCTCTCTTCCTCCTCTCTTTTCCTCCTCTCTCTTCCGCCTCTCTCTTCCTCCTCTCTCTTCCTCCTCTCTCTTCCTCCTCTCTCCTCCTGTTCTCTCTTCCTCCTCTCTCTTCCTCCTCTCTCTTCCAGCAATCTCTTCCTCCACTCTCTTCGTCCTCTCTCTTCGTCCTCTCTCTTCCTCCTCTCTCCTCCTCTCTCCTCTTCCTCTCTCTTCCTCCTCTCTTTTCCTCCTCTCTTTTCCTCCTCTCTCCTCTCCTCTCTCACCTTCCTCTCTCTTCCTCCTCTTTCTTCCTCCCCTCTCTTCCTCCTCTCTCTTCCTCCTCTCTCTTCCAGCAATCTCTTCCACCACTCTCCTCTTCCTCGCTCTTCCTCCTCTCTTTTCCTTCTCTCTCTAACTCCTCTCTCTTCCTCCACTATCTTCCTCCTCTCTCTTCCTCCACTCTCCTCCTCCTCTCTCTTCCTCCTCTCTCCACCTCTCTCCTCTTCCTCCCTCTTCCTCCTCTATCTTCCTCCTCTCTCTTCCTCCTCTCTCTTCCTAGTCTCTCCTCTTCCTTTCTCTTCCTCATCTCTATTCCTCCTCTCTCTTCCTCCTCCTCTTCCAGCAATCTCTTCCACCACTCTCCTCTTCCTCTCTCTTCCTCCTCTCTTTTCCTCCTCTCTCTTCCTCCTCTCTCTTCCTCGCCTCTCATCCTCCTCTCTCTTCCTCCAATCTCTTCTTCCACTATCCTCTTCCTCTCTCTTCCTCCTCTCTCTTCCTCCTCTCTCTTCCTCCTCTCTCCTCCTCCTCTCTCTTCCTCCTCTCTCCTCCTCTCTCCTCTTCCTCTCTGTTCCTCCTCTCTCTTCCTCCTCTCTCTTCCTCCTCTGTCTTACTCCTCTCTATTCTTCCTCTCTCTTCCTCCTCTCTCTTCCTCCTCCCTCTTCCAGCAATCTCTTCCACCACTCTCCTCTTCCTCGCTCATCCTCCTCTCTTTTCCTTCTCTCTCTAACTCCTCTCTCTTCCTCCACTCTCTTCCTCCTCTCTCTTCCTCCTCTCTCTTCCTCCTCTCTCCTCCTCCTCTCTCCTCCTCCTCTCTTCTCTTCCTCTCTCTTCCTCCTCTCTCCTCCTCCTCTCTCTTCCTCCTCTCTCTTCCTCCTCTCTCTTCCTCCTCTCTCTTCCTCCAATCTCTTCCTCCAATCTCCTCTTCCTCTATCCTCTTCCTCTCTCTTCCTCCTCTCTCTTTCTCCTCTCTTTTCCTCCTCTCTCTTCCTCCTCTCTCCTCCTCCTCTCTCATCTTCCTCTCTCTTCCTCCTCTTTATTCCTCCTCTCTCTTCCTCCTCTCTCTTCCTCCTATCTCTTCCAGCAATACCTTCCACCACTCTCCTCTTCCTCTCTCTTCCTCCTCTCTTTTCCTCTCTCTCTTCCTCCTCTCCCTTCCTCCTCTCTCTTCCTGCTCTCTCTTCCTCCTCTCTCTTCCTCCTCCCTCTTCCTCCAATCTCTTCCTCCAATCTCCTCTTCCTCTCTCTTCCTCCTCTCTCTTCCTCCTCTCTCCTCCTCCTCTCTCCTCTTCCTCTCTCTTCCTCCTCTGTCTTCCTCCTCTCTTTTCCTCCTCTCTCTTCCTCCTCTCTCTTCCTCCTCTCTCTTCCTCCTCTCTCCTCCTGCTCTCTCTTCCTCCTCTCTCTTCCTCCTCTCTCTTCCAGCAGTCTCTTCCTCCACTCTCTTCGTCGTCTCTCTTCCTCCTCTCTCTTCCTCCTCTCTCCTACTCTCTCCTCTTCCTCTCTCTTCCTCCTCTCTTTTCCTCCTCTCTTTTCCTCCTATCTCCTCCTCCTCTCTCACCTTCCTCTCTCTTCCTCCTCTTTCTTCCTCCCTTCTCTTCCTGCTCTCTCTTCCTCCTCTCTCTTCCAGCAATCTCTTCCACCACTCTCCTCTTCCTCGCTCTTCCTCCTCTCTTTTCCTTCTCTCTCTAACTCCTCTCTCTTCCTCCACTCTCTTCCTCCTCTCTCTTCCTCCTTTCTCTTCCTCCTCTCTCCTCCTCCTCTCTCCTCCTCCTCTCTTCTCTTCCTCTCTCTTCCTCCTCTCTCCTCCTCCTCTCTCTTCCTCCTCTCTCTTCCTCCTCTTTCTTCCTCCTCTCTCTTCCTCCAATCTCTTCCTCCAATCTCCTCTTCCTCTATCCTCTTCCGCTCTCTTCCTCCTCTCTCTTTCTCCTCTTTTCCTCCTCTCTCTTCCTCCTCTCTCCTCCTCCTCTCTCATCTTCCTCTCTCTTCCTCCTCTTTATTCCTCCTCTCACTTCCTCCTCTCTCTTCCTCCTATCTCTTCCAGCAATACCTTCCACCACTCTCCTCTTCCTCTCTCTTCCTCCTCTCTTTTCCTCTCTCTCTTCCTCCTCTCCCTTCCTCCTCTCTCTTCCTGCTCTCTCTTCCTGCTCTCTCTTCCTCCTCCCTCTTCCTCCAATCTCTTCCTCCAATCTCCTCTTCCTCTCTCTTCCTCCTCTCTCTTCCTCCTCTCTCCTCCTCCTCTCTCTTCTTCCTCTCTCTTCCTCCTCTCTCTTCCTCCTCTCTTTTCCTCCTCTCTCTTCCGCCTCTCTCTTCCTCCTCTCTCTTCCTCCTCTCTCTTCCTCCTCTCTCCTCCTGCTCTCTCTTCCTCCTCTCTCTTCCTCCTCTCTCCTCCTCTCTCCTCTTCCTCTCTCTTCCTCCTCTCTTTTCCTCCTCTCTTTTCCTCCTCTCTCCTCCTCCTCTCTCACCTTCCTCTCTCTTCCTCCTCTTTCTTCCTCCCCTCTCTTCCTCCTCTCTCTTCCTCCTCCCTCTTCCAGCAATCTCTTCCACCACTCTCCTCTTCCTCGCTCTTCCTCCTCTCTTTTCATTCTCTCTCTAACTCCTCTCTCTTCCTCCACTCTCTTCCTCCTCTCTCTTCCTCCACTCTCCTCCTCCTCTCTCTTCCTCCTCTCTCCACCTCTCTCCTCTTCCTCTCTCCTCTTCCTCTCTCTTCCTCCTCTCTCTTCCTCCTCTCTATTCCTCCTCTGTCCTCCTCCTCTCTCTTCCTCCTCTCTCTTCCTCCTCTCTCCTCTTCCTCTCTCTTCCTCCTCTCTCGTCTTCCTCTTGCTTCCTCCTCTCTCCTTCTATTCTCTCTTACTCCTCTTTCTTCCTCCTCTCTCTTCCTCCTCTCTCTTCCTCCTCTCTCTTCCTCCAAGCTCTTCCTCCACTCTCCTGTGCCTCTCTCTTCCTCCTCTCTCTTCCTCCTCTCTCCCCCTCCTCTCTCTTCCTCCTCTCTCCTCCTCTATCCTCTTCCTCTCTCTTCCGCCTCTCTCTTCCTCCTCTCTCTTCCCCCTCTCTCTTCCCCCTCTCTCCTCCTGCTCTCTCTTCCTCCTCTCTCTTCCTCCTCTCTTTTCCAGCAATCTCTTCCACAACTCTCCTCTTCCTCTCTCTTCCTCCTCTCTTTTCCTCCTCTCTTTTCCTCCTCTCTCTTCGTCCTCACTCTTCCTCCTCTCTCTTCCTCCTCCCTCTTCCTCCTCTCCCTTCCTCATCTCTCCTCCTCCTCTCTCCTCCTCCTCTCTCTTCCTCCTCTCTCCTCCTCTCTCCTCTTCCTCTCTCCTCCTCCTCTCTCTTCCTCCTCTCTCTTCCTCCTCTCTTTTCCTCCTCTCTCTTCCTCCTCTCTTTTCCTCCTCTCTCTTCCTCCTCTCTCCTCCTCCTCTCTCATCTTCCTCTCTCTTCCTCCTTTTTCTTCCTCCTCTCTCTTCCTCCTCTCTCTTCCTCCTCTGTCTTCCAGCAATCTCTTCCACCACTCTCCTCTTCCTCTCTCTTCCTCCTCTCTTCTCCTCCTCTCTCTTCCTCCTCTCTCTTCCTCCTCTCTCTTCCTCCTCTCTCTTCCTCCAATCCCTTCCTCCACTCTCCTGTTCCTCTCTCTTCCTTCTCTCTCTTCCTCCTGTATCTTCCTCCTCTCTCATCCTCCTCTCTCTTCCTCCTCTCTCTTCCTCCTCTCTCTTCCTCCAATCTCTTCCTCCAATCTCCTCTTCCTCTCTCCTCTTCCTCTCTCTTCCTCCTCGCTCTTCCTCCTATCTCTTCCTCTTCTCTCTTCCTCCTCTCTCTTCCTCCTCTCTTTTCCTCCTCTCTCTTCCTCCTCTCTTTTCCTCCTCTCTCTTCCTCCTCTCTCCTCCTCCTCTCTCATCTTCCTCTCTCTTCCTCCTCTTTCTTCCTCCTCTCTCTTCCTCCTCTCTCTTCCTCCTCTGTCTTCCAGCAATCTCTTCCACCACTCTCCTCTTCCTCTCTCTTCCTCCTCTCTCTTACTCCTCTCTCTTCCTCCTCTCTCTTCCTCCTCTCTCTTCCTCCTCTCTCTTCCTCCAATCCCTTCCTCCACTCTCCTCTTCCTCTCTCTTCCTCCTCTCTCTTCCTCCTCTCTCTTCCTCCTCTCTATTACTCCTCTCTCTTCCTCCTCTCTCCTCCTCTCTCGTCTTCCTCTCTCTTTAGCCTCTCTCTTCCTCCTCTCTCTTCCTTCTCTCTCTTCCTCCTCTCTCTTCCTCCTCTCTCCTCCTGCTCTCTCTTCCTCCTCTCTCTTCCTCCACTCTCTTCCAGCAATCTCTTCCACCACTCTCCTCTTCCTCTCTCTTCCTCCTCTCTTTTCCTCCTCTGTCTTACTCCTCTCTCTTCCTCCTCTCTCCTCCTCCTCTCTCTTCCTCCTCTCTCTTCCTCCTCTCTCTTCCTCCAAGCTCTTCGTCCACTCTCCTGTGCCTCTCTCTTCCTCCTCTCTCTTCCTCCTCTCTCCCCCTCCTCTCTCTTCCTCCTCTCTCCTCCTCTATCCTCTTCCTCTCTCTTCCGCCTCTCTCTTCCTCCTCTCTCTTCCCCCTCTCTCTTCCTCCTCTCTCCTCCTGCTCTCTCTTCCTCCTCTCTCTTCCTCCTCTCTTTTCCAGCAATCTCTTCCACAACTCTCCTCTTCCTCTCTCTTCCTCCTCTCTTTTCCTCCTCCCTCTTCCTCCTCTCCCTTCCTCCTCTCTCCTCCTCCTCTCTCCTCCTCCTCTCTCTTCCTCCTCTCTCCTCCTCTCTCCTCTTCCTCTCTCCTCCTCCTCTCTCTTCCTCCTCTCTCTTCCTCCTCTCTCCTCCTCCTCTCTCTTCCTCCTCTCTCCTCCTCTCTCCTCTTCCTCTCTCCTCCTCCTCTCTCTTCCTCCTCTCTCTTCGTCCTCTCTCTTCCTCCTCTCTCTTCCTCCTCCCTCTTCCTCCTCTCCCTTCCTCCTCTCTCCTCCTCCTCTCTCCTCCTCCTCTCTCTTCCTCCTCTCTCCTCCTCTCTCCTCTTCCTCCCTCCTCCTCCTCTCTCTTCCTCCTCTCTCTTTCTCCTCTCTCCTCCTCCTCTCTCCTCCTCCTCTCTTCTCTTCCTCTCTCTTCCTCCTCTCTCCTCCTCCTCTCTCTTCCTCCTCTCTCTTCCTCCTCTCTCTTCCTATTCTCTCTCTTCCTCCAATCTCTTCCTCCGATCTCCTCTTCCTCTCTCCTCTTCCTCTCTCTTCCTCCTCTCTTTTCCTCTCTCTTCCTCCTCTCCCTTCCTCCTCTCTCTTCCTGCTCTCTCTTCCTCCTCTCTCTTCCTCCTCTCTCTTCCTCCAATCTCTTCCTCCAATCTCCTCTTCCTCTCTCTTCCTCCTCTCTCTTCCTCCTCTCTCCTCCTCCTCTCTCCTCTTCCACTCTCTTCCTCCTCTCTCTTCCTCCTCTCTTTTCCTCCTCTCTCTTCCGCCTCTCTCTTCCTCCTCTCTCTTCCTCCTCTCTCTTCCTCCTCTTTCTTCCTCCCCTCTCTTCCTCCTCTCTCTTCCTCCTCTCTCTTCCAGCAATCTCTTCCACCACTCTCCTCTTCCTCGCTCTTCCTCCTCTCTTTTCCTTCTCTCTCTAACTCCTCTCTCTTCCTCCACTATCTTCCTCCTCTCTCTTCCTCCACTCTCCTCCTCCTCTCTCTTCCTCCTCTCTCCACCTCTCTCCTCTTCCTCCCTCTTCCTCCTCTCTCTTCCTCCTCTCTCTTCCTCCTCTCTCTTCCTAGTCTCTCCTCTTCCTTTCTCTTCCTCCTCTCTATTCCTCCTCTCTCTTCCTCCTCCTCTTCCAGCAATCTCTTCCACCACTCTCCTCTTCCTCTCTCTTCCTCCTCTCTTTTCCTCCTCTCTCTTCCTCCTCTCTCTTCCTCGCCTCTCATCCTCCTCTCTCTTCCTCTAATCTCTTCTTCCACTATCCTCTTCCTCTCTCTTCCTCCTCTCTCTTCCTCCTCTCTCTTCCTCCTCTCTCCTCCTCCTCTCTCTTCCTCCTCTCTCCTCCTCTCTCCTCTTCCTCTCTGTTCCTCCTCTCTCTTCCTCCTCTCTCTTCCTCCTCTGTCTTACTCCTCTCTTTTCCTCTCTCTCTTCCTCCTCTCCCTTCCTCCTCTCTCTTCCTGCTCTCTCTTCCTCCTCTCTCTTCCTCCTCCCTCTTCCTCCAATCTCTTCCTCCAATCTCCTCTTCCTCTCTCTTCCTCCTCTCTCTTCCTCCTCTCTCCTCTTCCTCTCTCCTCTTCCTCTCTCTTCCTCCTCTGTCTTCCTCCTCTCTTTTCCTCCTCTCTCTTCCGCCTCTCTCTTCCTCCTCTCTCTTCCTCCTCTCTCTTCCTCCAATCTCTTCCTCCGATCTCCTCTTCCTCTCTCCTCTTCCTCTCTCTTCCTCCTCTCTTTTCCTCTCTCTCTTCCTCCTCTCCCTTCCTCCTCTCTCTTCCTGCTCTCTCTTCCTCCTCTCTCTTCCTCCTCTCTCTTCCTCCAATCTCGTCCTCCAATCTCCTCTTCCTCTCTCTTCCTCCTCTCTCTTCCTCCTCTCTCCTCCTCCTCTCTCCTCTTCCACTCTCTTCCTCCTCTCTCTTCCTCCTCTCTTTTCCTCCTCTCTCTTCCGCCTCTCTCTTCCTCCTCTCTCTTCCTCCTCTCTCTTCCTCCTCTCTCCTCCTGCTCTCTCTTCCTCCTCTCTCTTCCTCCTCTCTCTTCCAGCAATCTCTTCCTCCACTCTCTTCGTCCTCTCTCTTCCTCCTCTCTCTTCCTCCTCTCTCCTCCTCTCTCCTCTTCCTCTCTCTTCCTCCTCTCTTTTCCTCCTCTCTTTTCCTCCTCTCTCCTCCTCCTCTCTCACCTTCCTCTCTCTTCCTCCTCTTTCTTCCTCCCCTCTCTTCCTCCTCTCTCTTCCTCCTCTCTCTTCCAGCAATCTCTTCCACCACTCTCCTCTTCCTCGCTCTTCCTCCTCTCTTTTCCTTCTCTCTCTAACTCCTCTCTCTTCCTCCACTCTCCTCCTCCTCTCTCTTCCTCCTCTCTCCACCTCTCTCCTCTTCCTCCCTCTTCCTCCTCTCTCTTCCTCCTCTCTCTTCCTCCTCTCTCTTCCTAGTCTCTCCTCTTCCTTTCTCTTCCTCCTCTCTATTCCTCCTCTCTCTTCCTCCTCCTCTTCCAGCAATCTCTTCCACCACTATCCTCTTCCTCTCTCTTCCTCCTCTCTTTTCCTCCTCTCTCTTCCTCCTCTCTCTTCCTCGCCTCTCATCCTCCTCTCTCTTCCTCCAATCTCTTCTTCCATTATCCTCTTCCTCTCTCTTCCTCCTCTCTCTTCCTCCTCTCTCTTCCTCCTCTCTCCTCCTCCTCTCTCTTCCTCCTCTCTCCTCCTCTCTCCTCTTCCTCTCTGTTCCTCCTCTCTCTTCCTCCTCTCTCTTCCTCCTCTGTCTTACTCCTCTCTCTTCTTCCTCTCTCTTCCTCCTCTCTCTTCCTCCTCTCTCTTCCAGCAATCTCTTCCACCACTCTCCTCTTCCTCGCTCTTCCTCCTCTCTTTTCCTTCTCTCTCTAACTCCTCTCTCTTCCTCCACTCTCTTCCTCCTCTCTCTTCCTCCTCTCTCTTCCTCCTCTCTCCTCCTCCTCTCTCCTCCTCCTCTCTTCTCTTCCTCTCTCTTCCTCCTCTCTCCTCCTCCTCTCTCTTCCTCCTCTCTCTTCCTCCTCTCTCTTCCTCCTCTCTCTTCCTCCAATCTCTTCCTCCAATCTCCTCTTCCTCTATCCTCTTCCTCTCTCTTCCTCCTCTCTCTTTCTCCTCTTTTCCTCCTCTCTCTTCCTCCTCTCTCCTCCTCCTCTCTCATCTTCCTCTCTCTTCCTCCTCTTTATTCCTCCTCTCACTTCCTCCTCTCTCTTCCTCCTATCTCTTCCAGCAATACCTTCCACCACTCTCCTCTTCCTCTCTCTTCCTCCTCTCTTTTCCTCTCTCTCTTCCTCCTCTCCCTTCCTCCTCTCTCTTCCTGCTCTCTCTTCCTGCTCTCTCTTCCTCCTCTCTCTTCCTCCAATCTCTTCCTCCAATCTCCTCTTCCTCTCTCTTCCTCCTCTCTCTTCCTCCTCTCTTTTCCTCCTCTCTCTTCCGCCTCTCTCTTCCTCCTCTCTCTTCCTCCTCTCTCTTCCTCCTCTCTCCTCCTGCTCTCTCTTCCTCCTCTCTCTTCCTCCTCTCTCCTCCTCTCTCCTCTTCCTCTCTCTTCCTCCTCTCTTTTCCTCCTCTCTTTTCCTCCTCTCTCCTCCTCCTCTCTCACCTTCCTCTCTCTTCCTCCTCTTTCTTCCTCCCCTCTCTTCCTCCTCTCTCTTCCTCCTCCCTCTTCCAGCAATCTCTTCCACCACTCTCCTCTTCCTCGCTCTTCCTCCTCTCTTTTCATTCTCTCTCTAACTCCTCTCTCTTCCTCCACTCTCTTCCTCCTCTCTCTTCCTCCACTCTCCTCCTCCTCTCTCTTCCTCCTCTCTCCACCTCTCTCCTCTTCCTCTCTCCTCTTCCTCTCTCTTCCTCCTCTCTCTTCCTCCTCTCTATTCCTCCTCTGTCCTCCTCCTCTCTCTTCCTCCTCTCTCTTCCTCCTCTCTCCTCTTCCTCTCTCTTCCTCCTCTCTCGTCTTCCTCTTGCTTCCTCCTCTCTCCTTCTATTCTCTCTTACTCCTCTTTCTTCCTCCTCTCTCTTCCTCCTCTCTCTTCCTCCTCTCTCTTCCTCCAAGCTCTTCTTCCACTCTCCTGTGCCTCTCTCTTCCTCCTCTCTCTTCCTCCTCTCTCCCCCTCCTCTCTCTTCCTCCTCTCTCCACCTCTCTCCTCTTCCTCTCTCTTCCTCCTCTCTCTTCCTCCTCTCTCTTCCTCCTCTCTCTTCCTCGTCTCTCCTCTTCCTTTCTCTTCCTCCTCTATAATCCTCCTCTCTCTTCCTCCTCTCTCTTCCAGCAATCTCTTCCACCACTCTCCTCTTCCTCTCTCTTCCTCCTCTCTTTTCCTCCTCTCTCTTCCTCCTCTCTCTTCCTCGCCTCTCATCCTCCTCTCTCTTCCTCCAATCTCTTCTTCCACTATCCTCTTCCTCCCTCTTCCTCCTCTCTCTTCCTCCTCTCTCTTCCTCCTCTCTCCTCCTCCTCTCTCTTCCTCCTCTCTCCTCTTCCTCTCTGTTCCTCCTCTCTCTTCCTCCTCTCTCTTACTCCTCTCTCTTCTTCCTCTCTCCTACTCTTCTCTCTTCCTCCTCTCTCCTCCTCTCTCCTCTTCCTCTCTCTTCCTCCTCTCTCTTCCTCCTCTCTATTCCTCCTCTGTCCTTCTCCTCTCTCTTCCTCCTCTCTCTTCCTCCTCTCTCCTCTTCCTCTCTCTTCCTCCTCTCTCGTCTTCCTCTTGCTTCCTCCTCTCTCCTTCTATTCTCTCTTACTCCTCTTTCTTCCTCCACTCTCTTCCTCCTCTCTCTTCCTCCTCTCTCTTCCTCCAAGCTCTTCCTCCACTCTCCTGTGCCTCTCTCTTCCTCCTCTCTCTTCCTCCTCTCTCCCCCTCCTCTCTCTTCCTCCTCTCTCCTCCTCTATCCTCTTCCTCTCTCTTCCGCCTCTCTCTTCCTCCTCTCTCTTCCCCCTCTCTATTCCCCCTCTCTCCTCCTGCTCTCTCTTCCTCCTCTCTCTTCCTCCTCTCTTTTCCAGCAATCTCTTCCACAACTCTCCTCTTCCTCTCTCTTCCTCCTCTCTTTTCCTCCTCTCTTTTCCTCCTCTCTCTTCGTCCTCACTCTTCCTCCTCTCTCTTCCTCCTCCCTCTTCCTCCTCTCCCTTCCTCATCTCTCCTCCTCCTCTCTCCTCCTCCTCTCTCTTCCTCCTCTCTCCTCCTCTCTCCTCTTCCTCTCTCCTCCTCCTCTCTCTTCCTCCTCTCTCTTCCTCCTCTCTCCTCCTCCTCTCTCCTCCTCCTCTCTTCTCTTCCTCTCTCTTCCTCCTCTCTCCACCTCTCTCCTCTTCCTCTCTCTTCCTCCTCTCTCTTCCTCCTCTCTCTTCCTCCTCTCTCTTCCTCGTCTCTCCTCTTCCTTTCTCTTCCTCCTCTATAATCCTCCTCTCTCTTCCTCCTCTCTCTTCCAGCAATCTCTTCCACCAGTCTCCTCTTCCTCTCTCTTCCTCCTCTCTTTTCCTCCTCTCTCTTCCTCCTCTCTCTTCCTCGCCTCTCATCCTCCTCTCTCTTCCTCCAATCTCTTCTTCCACTATCCTCTTCCTCTCTCTTCCTCCTCTCTCTTCCTCCTCTCTCTTCCTCCTCTCTCCTCCTCCTCTCTCTTCCTCCTCTCTCCTCCTCTCTCCTCTTCCTCTCTGTTCCTCCTCTCTCTTCCTCCTCTCTCTTCCTCCTCTGTCTTACTCCTCTCTCTTCTTCCTCTCTCTTCCTCCTCTCTCTTCCTCCTCTGTCTTCCTCCTCTCTCTTACTCCTCTCTCTTCTTCCTCTCTCCTACTCTTCTCTCTTCCTCCTCTCTCCTCCTCTCTCCTCTTCCTCTCTCTTCCTCCTCTCTCTTCCTCCTCTCTATTCCTCCTCTGTCCTTCTCCTCTCTCTTCCTCCTCTCTCTTCCTCCTCTCTCCTCTTCCTCTCTCTTCCTCCTCTCTCGTCTTCCTCTTGCTTCCTCCTCTCTCCTTCTATTCTCTCTTACTCCTCTTTCTTCCTCCTCTCTCTTCCTCCTCTCTCTTCCTCCTCTCTCTTCCTCCAAGCTCTTCCTCCACTCTCCTGTGCCTCTCTCTTCCTCCTCTCTCTTCCTCCTCTCTCCCCCTCCTCTCTCTTCCTCCTCTCTCCTCCTCTATCCTCTTCCTCTCTCTTCCGCCTCTCTCTTCCTCCTCTCTCTTCCCCCTCTCTCTTCCCCCTCTCTCCTCCTGCTCTCTGTTCCTCCTCTCTCTTCCTCCTCTCTTTTCCAGCAATCTCTTCCACAACTCTCCTCTTCCTCTCTCTTCCTCCTCTCTTTTCCTCCTCTCTTTTCCTCCTCTCTCTTCGTCCTCACTCTTCCTCCTCTCTCTTCCTCCTCCCTCTTCCTCCTCTCCCTTCCTCATCTCCCCTCCTCCTCTCTCCTCCTCCTCTCTCTTCCTCCTCTCTCCTCCTCTCTCCTCTTCCTCTCTCCTCCTCCTCTCTCTTCCTCCTCTCTCTTCCTCCTCTCTCCTCCTCCTCTCTCCTCCTCCTCTCTTCTCTTCCTCTCTCTTCCTCCTCTCTCCTCCTCCTCTCTCATCCTCCTCTCTCTTCCTCCTCTCTCTTCCTCCTCTCTCTTCCTCCAATCTCTTCCTCCAATCTCCTCTTCCTCTCTCCTCTTCCTCTCTCTTCCTCCTCGCTCTTCCTCCTCTCTCTTCCTCTTCTCTCTTCCTCCTCTCTCTTCCTCCTCTCTTTTCCTGCTCTCTCTTCCTCCTCTCTTTTCCTCCTCTCTCTTCCTCCTCTCTCCTCCTCCTCTCTCATCTTCCTCTCTCTTTCTCCTCTTTCTTCCTCCTCTCTCTTCCTCCTCTCTCTTCCTCCTCTGTCTTCCAGCAATCTCTTCCACCACTCTCCTCTTCCTCTCTCTTCCTCCTCTCTTTTCCTCCTCTCTCTTCCTCCTCTCTCTTCCTCCTCTCTCTTCCTCCTCTCTCTTCCTCCAATCCCTTCCTCCACTCTCCTGTTCCTCTCTCTTCCTCCTCTCTCTTCCTCCTCTCTCTTCCTCCTCTCTCATCCTCCTCTCTCTTCCTCCTCTCTCATCCTCCTCTCTCTTCCTCCAATCTCTTCCTCCAATCTCCTCTTCCTCTCTCCTCTTCCTCTCTCTTCCTCCTCGCTCTTCCTCCTCTCTCTTCCTCTTCTCTCTTCCTCCTCTCTCTTCCTCCTCTCTTTTCCTCCTCTCTCTTCCTCCTCTCTCCTCCTCCTCTCTCATCTTCCTCTCTCTTCCTCCTCTTTCTTCCTCCTCTCTCTTCCTCCTCTCTCTTCCTCCTCTGTCTTCCAGCAATCTCTTCCACCACTCTCCTCTTCCTCTCTCTTCCTCCTCTCTTTTCCTCCTCTCTCTTCCTCCTCTCTCTTCCTCCTCTCTCTTCCTCCTCTCTCTTCCTCCAATCCCTTCCTCCACTCTCCTGTTCCTCTCTCTTCCTCCTCTCTCTTCCTCCTCTCTCTTCCTCCTCTCTCATCCTCCTCTCTCTTCCTCCTCTCTCTTCCTCCTCTCTCTTCCTCCAATCTCTTCCTCCAATCTCCTCTTCCTCTCTCCTCTTCCTCTCTCTTCCTCCTCGCTCTTCCTCCTCTCTCTTCCTCTTCTCTCTTCCTCCTCTCTCTTCCTCCTCTCTTTTCCTCCTCTCTCTTCCTCCTCTCTCCTCCTCCTCTCTCATCTTCCTCTCTCTTCCTCCTCTTTCTTCCTCCTCTCTCTTCCTCCTCTCTCTTCCTCCTCTGTCTTCCAGCAATCTCTTCCACCACTCTCCTCTTCCTCTCTCTTCCTCCTCTCTCTTACTCCTCTCTCTTCCTCCTCTCTCTTCCTCCTCTCTCTTCCTCCTCTCTATTACTCCTCTCTCTTCCTCCTCTCTCCTCCTCTCTCGTCTTCCTCTCTCTTTAGCCTCTCTCTTCCTCCTCTCTCTTCCTTCTCTCTCTTCCTCCTCTCTCTTCCTCCTCTCTCCTCCTGCTCTCTCTTCCTCCTCTCTCTTCCTCCACTCTCTTCCAGCAATCTCTTCCACCACTCTCCTCTTCCTCTCTCTTCCTCCTCTCTTTTCCTCCTCTGTCTTACTCCTCTCTCTTCCTCCTCTCTCCTCCTCCTCTCTCTTCCTCCTCTCTCTTCCTCCTCTCTCTTCCTCCAAGCTCTTCCTCCACTCTCCTGTGCCTCTCTCTTCCTCCTCTCTCTTCCTCCTCTCTCCCCCTCCTCTCTCTTCCTCCTCTCTCCTCCTCTATCCTCTTCCTCTCTCTTCCGCCTCTCTCTTCCTCCTCTCTCTTCCCCCTCTCTCTTCCTCCTCTCTCCTCCTGCTCTCTCTTCCTCTTCTCTCTTCCTCCTCTCTTTTCCAGCAATCTCTTCCACAACTCTCCTCTTCCTCTCTCTTCCTCCTCTCTTTTCCTCCTCTCTTTTCCTCCTCTCTCTTCGTCCTCTCTCTTCCTACTCTCTCTTCCTCCTCCCTCTTCCTCCTCTCCCTTCCTCCTCTCTCCTCCTCCTCTCTCCTCCTCCTTTCTCTTCCTCCTCTCTCCTCCTCTCTCCTCTTCCTCTCTCCTCCTCCTCTCTCTTCCTCCTCTCTCTTCCTCCTCTCTCCTCCTCCTCTCTCCTCCTCCTCTCTTCTCTTCCTCTCTCTTCCTCCTCTCTCCTCCTCCTCTCTCTTCCTCCTCTCTCTTCCTCCTCTCTCTTCCTCTCTCTCTTCCTCCTCTCCCTTCCTCCTCTCTCTTCCTCCTCTCTCTTCCTCCTCTCTCTTCCTCCTCTCTCTTCCTCCAATCTCTTCCTCCAATCTCCTCTTCCTCTCTCTTCCTCCTCTCTCTTCCTCCTCTCTCCTCCTCCTCTCTCATCTTCCACTCTCTTCCTCCTCTCTCTTCCTCCTCTCTCTTCCTCCTCTCTCCTCCTCCTCTCTCTTCCTCCTCTCTCTTCCTCCTCTCTCTTCCTCCTCTCTCTTCCTCCTCTCTCTTCCAGCAATCCCTTCCTCCACTCTCTTCGTCCTCTCTCTTCCTCCTCTCTCTTCCTCCTCTCTCCTCCTCTCTCCTCTTCCTTGCTCTTCCTCCTCTCTTTTCCTCCTCTCTTTTCCTCCTCTCTCCTCCTCCTCTCTCACCTTCCTCTCTCTTCCTCCTCTTTCTTCCTCCCCTCTCTTCCTCCTCTCTCTTCCTCCTCTCTCTTCCAGCAATCTCTTCCACCACTCTCCTCTTCCTCGCTCTTCCTCCTCTCTTTTCCTTCTCTCTCTAACTCCTCTCTCTTCCTCCACTATCTTCCTCCTCTCTCTTCCTCCACTCTCCTCCTCCTCTCTCTTCCTCCTCTCTCCACCTCCCTCCTCTTCCTACCTCTTCCTCCTCTCTCTTCCTCCTCTCTCTTCCTCCTCTCTCTTCCTCCTCTCTCTTCCTAGTCTCTCCTCTTCCTTTCTCTTCCTCCTCTCTATTCCTCCTCTCTCTTCCTCCTCCTCTTCCAGCAATCTCATCCACCACTCTCCTCTTCCTCTCTCTTCCTCCTCTCTTTTCCTCCTCTCTCTTCCTCCTCTTTCTTCCTCGCCTCTCATCCTCCTCTCTCTTCCTCCAATCTCTTCTTCCACTATCCTCTTCCTCTCTCTTCATCCTCTCTCTTCCTCCTCTCTCTTCCTCCTCTCTCCTCCTCCTCTCTCTTCCTCCTCTCTCCTCCTCTCTCCTCTTCCTCTCTGTTCCTCCTCTCTCTTCCTCCTCTCTCTTCCTCCTCTGTCTTACTCCTCTCTCTTCTTCCTCTCTCTTCCTCCTCTCTCTTCCTCCTCTCTCTTCCAGCAATCTCTTCCACCACTCTCCTCTTCCTCGCTCTTCCTCCTCTCTTTTCCTTCTCTCTCTAACTCCTCTCTCTTCCTCCACTCTCTTCCTCCTCTCTCTTCCTCCTCTCTCTTCCTCCTCTCTCCTCCTCCTCTCTCCTCCTCCTCTCTTCTCTTCCTCTATCTTCCTCCTCTCTCCTCCTCCTCTCTCTTCCTCCTCTCTCTTCCTCCTCTCTCAACCTCCTCTCTCTTCCTCCAATCTCTTCCTCCAATCTCCTCTTCCTCTATCCTCTTCCTCTCTCTTCCTCCTCTTTATTCCTCCTCTCTCTTCCTCCTCTCTCTTCCTCCTATCTCTTCCAGCAATACCTTCCAGCACTCTCCTCTTCCTCTCTCTTCCTCCTCTCTTTTCCTCTCTCTCTTCCTCCTCTCCCTTCCTCCTCTCTCTTCCTGCTCTCTCTTCCTCCTCTCTCTTCCTCCTCCCTCTTCCTCCAATCTCTTCCTCCAATCTCCTCTTCCTCTCTCTTCCTCCTCTCTCTTCCTCCTCTCTCCTCCTCCTCTCTCCTCTTCCTCTCTCTTCCTCCTCTCTCTTCCTCCTCTCTTTTCCTCCTCTCTCTTCCGCCTCTCTCTTCCTCCTCTCTCTTCCTCCTCTCTCTTCCTCCTCTCTCCTCCTGCTCTCTCTTCCTCCTCTCTCTTCCTCCTCTCTCTTCCAGCAATCTCTTCCTCCACTCTCTTCGTCCTCTCTCTTCCTGCTCTCTCTTCCTCCTCTCTCCTCCTCTCTCCTCTTCCTCTCTCTTCCTCCTCTCTTTTCCTCCTCTCTCTTCCTCCTCTCTCTTCCTCGCCTCTCATCCTCCTCTCTCTTCCTCCAATATCTTCTTCCACTATCCTCTTCCTCTCTCTTCCTCCTCTCTCTTCCTCCTCTCTCTTCCTCCTCTCTCCTCCTCCTCTCTCTTCCTCCTCTCTCCTCCTCTCTCCTCTTCCTCTCTGTTCCTCCTCTCTCTTCCTCCTCTCTCTTCCTCCTCTGTCTTACTCCTCTCTCTTCTTCCTCTCTCTTCCTCCTCTCTCTTCCTCCTCTGTCTTCCTCCTCTCTCTTACTCCTCTCTCTTCTTCCTCTCTCCTACTCTTCTCTCTTCCTCCTCTCTCCTCCTCTCTCCTCTTCCTCTCTCTTCCTCCTCTCTCTTCCTCCTCTCTATTCCTCCTCTGTCCTCCTCCTCTCTCTTCCTCCTCTCTCTTCCTCCTCTCTCCTCTTCCTCTCTCTTCCTCCTCTCTCGTCTTCCTCTTGCTTCCTCCTCTCTCCTTCTATTCTCTCTTACTCCTCTTTCTTCCTCCTCTCTCTTCCTCCTCTCTCTTCCTCCTCTCTCTTCCTCCAAGCTCTTCCTCCACTCTCCTGTGCCTCTCTCTTCCTCCTCTCTCTTCCTCCTCTCTCCCCCTCCTCTCTCTTCCTCCTCTCTCCTCCTCTATCCTCTTCCTCTCTCTTCCGCCTCTCTCTTCCTCCTCTCTCTTCCCCCTCTCTCTTCCCCCTCTCTCCTCCTGCTCTCTCTTCCTCCTCTCTCTTCCTCCTCTCTTTTCCTCCTCTCTTTTCCTCCTCTCTCTTCGTCCTCTCTCTTCCTCCTCTCTCTTCCTCCTCCCTCTTCCTCCTCTCTCTTCCTCCTCTCTCCTCCTCTCTCCTCTTCCTCTCTCCTCCTCCTCTCTCTTCCTCCTCTCTCTTCCTCCTCTCTCCTCCTCCTCTCTCCTCCTCCTCTCTTCTCTTCCTCTCTCTTCCTCCTCTCTCCTCCTCCTCTCTCATCCTCCTCTCTCTTCCTCCTCTCTCTTCCTCCTCTCTCTTCCTCCAATCTCTTCCTCCAATCTCCTCTTCCTCTCTCCTCTTCCTCTCTCTTCCTCCTCGCTCTTCCTCCTCTCTCTTCCTCTTCTCTCTTCCTCCTCTCTCTTCCTCCTCTCTTTTCCTCCTCTCTCTTCCTCCTCTCTTTTCCTCCTCTCTCTTCCTCCTCTCTCCTCCTCCTCTCTCATCTTCCTCTCTCTTCCTCCTCTTTCTTCCTCCTCTCTCTTCCTCCTCTCTCTTCCTCCTCTGTCTTCCAGCAATCTCTTCCACCACTCTCCTCTTCCTCTCTCTTCCTCCTCTCTTTTCCTCCTCTCTCTTCCTCCTCTCTCTTCCTCCTCTCTCTTCCTCCTCTCTCTTCCTCCAATCCCTTCCTCCACTCTCCTGTTCCTCTCTCTTCCTCCTCTCTCTTCCTCCTCTCTCTTCCTCCTCTCTCCTCCTCCTCTCTCTTCCTCCTCTCTCCTCCTCTCTCGTCTTCCACTCTCTTCCGCCTCTCTCTTCCTCCTCTCTCTTCCTCCTCTCTCTTCCTCCTCTCTCCTCCTGCTCTCTCTTCCTCCTTTCTCTTCCTCCTCTCTCTTCCAGAAATCTCTTCCACCACTCTCCTCTTCCTCTCTCTTCCTCCTCTCTTTTCCCTCATCTCATTTCCTCCTCTCTCTTCCTCCTCTCTCCTCCTCCTCTCTCATCTTCCTCTCTCTTCCTCCTCTTTCTTCCTCCTCTCTCTTCCTCCTCTCTCTTCCAGCAATCTCTTCCACCACTCTCCTCTTCCTCTCTCTTCCTACTCTCTTTTCCTCGTCTCTCTTCCTCGTCTCTCTTCCTCCTCTCTCTTCCTCCTCTCTCTTCCTCCGATCTCTTCCTCCACTCTCCTGTTCCTCTCTCTTCCTCCTCTCTTTTCCTCCTCTCTCTTCCTCCTCTCTCCTCCTCCTCTCTCATCTTCCTCTCTCTTCCTCCTCTTTCTTCCTCCTCTCTCTTACTCCTCTCTCTTCCTCCTCTGTCTTCCAGCAATCTCTTCCACCACTCTCCTCTTCCTCTCTCTTCCTCCTCTCTCTTACTCCTCTCTCTTCCTCCTCTCTCTTCCTCCTCTCTCTTCCTCCTCTCTCTTCCTCCAATCCCTTCCTCCACTCTAATGTTCCTCTCTCTTCCTCCTCTCTCTTCCTCCTCTCTCTTCCTCCTCTCTATTACTCCTCTCTCTTCCTCCTCTCTCCTCCTCTCTCGTCTTCCTCTCTCTTTAGCCTCTCTCTTCCTCCTCTCTCTTCCTTCTCTCTCTTCCTCCTCTCTCTTCCTCCTCTCTCCTCCTGCTCTCTCTTCCTCATCTCTCTTCCTCCACTCTCTTCCAGCAATCTCTTCCACCACTCTCCTCTTCCTCTCTCTTCCTCCTCTCTTTTCCTCCTCTGTCTTACTCCTCTCTCTTTCTCCTCTCTCCTCCTCCTCTCTCTTCCTCCTCTCTCTTCCTCCTCTCTCTTCCTCCAAGCTCTTCCTCCACTCTCCTGTGCCTCTCTCTTCCTCCTCTCTCTTCCTCCTCTCTCCCCCTCCTCTCTCTTCCTCCTCTCTCCTCCTCTATCCTCTTCCTCTCTCTTCCGCCTCTCTCTTCCTCCTCTCTCTTCCCCCTCTCTCTTCCTCCTCTCTCCTCCTGCTCTCTCTTCCTCCTCTCTCTTCCTCCTCTCTTTTCCAGCAATCTCTTCCACAACTCTCCTCTTCCTCTCTCTTCCTCCTCTCTTTTCCTCCTCTCTTTTCCTCCTCTCTCTTCGTCCTCTCTCTTCCTCCTCTCTCTTCCTCCTCCCTCTTCCTCCTCTCCCTTCCTCCTCTCTCCTCCTCCTCTCTCTTCCTCCTCTCTCCTCCTCTCTCCTCTTCCTCTCTCCTCCTCCTCTCTCTTCCTCCTCTCTCTTCCTCCTCTCTCCTCCTCCTCTCTCCTCCTCCTCTCTTCTCTTCCTCTCTCTTCCTCCTCTCTCCTCCTCCTCTCTTCCTCCTCTCTCTTCCTCCAATCTCTTCCTCCGATCTCCTCTTCCTCTCTCCTCTTCCTCTCTCTTCCTCCTCTCTTTTCCTCTCTCTCTTCCTCCTCTCCCTTCCTCCTCTCTCTTCCTGCTCTCTCTTCCTCCTCTCTCTTCCTCCTCTCTCTTCCTCCAATCTCTTCCTCCAATCTCCTCTTCCTCTCTCTTCCTCCTCTCTCTTCCTCCTCTCTCCTCCTCCTCTCATCCTCTTCCACTCTCTTCCTCCTCTATCTTCCTCCTCTCTTTTCCTCCTCTCTCTTCCGCCTCTCTCTTCCTCCTCTCTCTTCCTCCTCTCTCTTCCTCCTCTCTCCTCCTGCTCTCTCTTCCTCCTCTCTCTTCCTCCTCTCTCTTCCAGCAATCTCTTCCTCCACTCTCTTCGTCCTCTCTCTTCCTCCTCTCTCTTCCTCCTCTCTCCTCCTCTCTCCTCTTCCTCTCTCTTCCTCCTCTCTTTTCCTCCTCTCTTTTCCTCCTCTCTCCTCCTCCTCTCTCACCTTCCTCTCTCTTCCTCCTCTTTCTTCCTCCCCTCTCTTCCTCCTCTCTCTTCCTCCTCTCTCTTCCAGCAATCTCTTCCACCTCTCTCCTCTTCCTCTCTCTTCCTGCTCTCTCTTCCTCCACTCTCTTCCTCCTCTCTCTCCTCCTCTCTCCTCTTCCTTTCTCTTCCTCCTCTCTCTTCCTCCTCTCTCTTCCTCCTCTCTCTTCCAGCAATGTCTTCCACCACTCTCCTCTTCCTCTCTTTTCCTCCTCTCTCTTGCTCCTCTCTCTTCCTCCTCTCTCTTCCTCCTCTCTCTTCCTCCAATCTCTTCCTACACTCTCCTCTTCCTCTCTCTTCCTCCTCTCTCTTCCTCCTCTCTCTTCCTCCTCACTCCTCCTCCTCTCTCTTCCTCCTCTCTCCTCTCTCTCCTCTTCCTCTCTCTTCCTCCTCTCTCTTCCTCCTCTCTCTTCCTCCTCTCTCTTACTCCTCTCTCTTCCTCCTCTCTCCTCCTCCTCTCTCTTCCTCCTCTCTCTTCCGCCTCTCTCTTCTTCCAATCCATTCCTCCACTCTCCTGTTCCTCTCTGTTCCTCCTCTATCTTCCTCCTCTCTCTTCCTCCTCTCTCCTACTCTCTCCTCTTCCTCTCTCTTCCGCCTCTCTCTTACTCCTGTCTCTTCCTCCTCTCTCTTCCTCCTCTCTCCTCCTGCTCTCTCTTCCTCCTCTCTCTTCCTCCTCTCTTCCAGCAATCTCTTCCACCACTCTCCTCTTCCTCTCTCTTCCTCCTCTCTTTTCCTACTCTCTCTTACTTCTCTCTCTTCCTCCACACTCTTCCTCCTCCCTCTTCCTCCTCTCTCCTCCTCCTCTCTCTTCCTCCTCTCTCCTCCTCACTCCTCTTCCTCTCTCTTCCTCCTCTCTCTTCCTCCTCTCTCTTCCTCCTCTCTCTTCCTCGTCTCTCCTCTTCCTTTCTCTTCCTCCTCTCTTTCCCTCCTCTCTCTTACACCTCTCTCTTCCTCCTCTCTCTTCCTCCTCTCTCTTCCTCGTCTCTCATCCTCCTCTCTCTTCCTCCAATCTCTTCCTCCACTCTCCTCTTCCTCTCTCTTCCTCCTCTCTCTTCCTCCTCTCTCTTCCTCCTCTCTCCTCCTCCTCTCTCTTCCTCCTCTCTCCTCCTCTCTCCTCTTCCTCTCTCTTCCTCCTCTCTCTTCCACCTCTCTCCTCCTCCTCTCTCTTCCTCCTCTCTCTTCCTTCTCTCTCCTCTTCCTCCATCATCCTCCTCTGTCTTCCTCCTCTCTCCTCCTCCTCTCTCTTCTTCCTCTCCCCTCTTCCTTTCTCTTCCTCCTCTCTCCTCTTCCTCTGTATTACTCCTCTCTCTTTACTCCTCTCTCTTCCTCCTCTCTCTTCCTCCTCTCTCTTCCTCCTCTCTCCTCCTCTTCTCTCTTCCTCCTCTCTCCTCCTACTCACTCATCCTCCTCTCTCTTCCTCCTGTCTCTTCCTCCTCTCCCTTCCTCCTCTCTCTTCCTCCTCTCACTTCCTTCTCTCTCCTCCTCCTCTCTCCTCCTCCTCACTCATCCTCCTCTCTCTTCCTCCTCTCTCCTCCTCCTCTCTCTTCTTCCTCTCCCCTCTTCCTCTCTCTTCCTCCTCTCTCCTCTTCCTCTCTATTACTCCTCTCTCTTCAATCCTCTCTCTTCCTCCTCTCTCTTCCTCCTCTCTCTTCCTCGTCTCTCCTCCTCTTCTCTCTTCCTCCTCTCTCCGCCTACTCACTCATCCTCCTCTCTCTGCCTCCTCTCTACTCTTCCTCTCTCTTCGTCCTCTCTCTTCCTCCTGTCTATTCCTCCTCTCTCTTCCTCCTCTCTCCTCCTCCTCTCTCTTCCTCCTCTCTCTTCCTCCTCTCTCTTCCTCCAATCCCTTCCTCCACTCTCCTGTTCCTCTCTCTTCCTCCTCTATCTTCCTCCTCTCTCTTCCTCCTCTCTCCTCCTCCTCTCTATTCCTCCTCTCTCCTACTCTCTCCTCTTCCTCTCTCTTCCGCCTCTCTCTTACTCCTCTCTTCCTCCTCTCTCTTCCTCCTCTCTCCTCCTCCTCTCTCTTCTTCCTCTCCCCTCTTCCTCTCTCTTCCTCCTCTCTCCTCTTCCTCTCTATTACTCCTCTCTCTTTACTCCTCTCTCTTCCTCCTCTCTATTCCACCTCTCTCTTCCTCCTCTCTCTTCCTCCTCTCTCCTCCTTCTCTCTCTTCCTCCTCTCTCTTCTTCCGCTCTCTTCCACCTGTCTCTTCCTCCTCTCTGCTTTTCCTCTCTCTTCCTCCTCTCTCTTCCTCGTCTCCCTCCTCCTATCTCTTCCTCCTCTCGCTTCCTTCTCTCTCTTCCTCCTCTCTCTTCCTTCTCTCTCTTCCTCCTTTCTCTTCCTCCTCTCTCCTCCTCCTCTCTCTTCTTCCTCTCTTTTCCTCCTCTCTCTTCCTCCTCTCTAATCCTCCACTCTCTTCCTCCTCTCTCTTTCTCCTCCCACTTCCTCCTCTCTCCTCTTCCTCTCTCTTCTTCCTCTCTCTTCCTCCTCTCTCTTCCTTCTCTCTTTTCCTCCTCTCTCCTCTTCCTCTATCTTCTTCCTCTCTCTTCCTCCTCACTCTTCCTCCTCCCTCTTCCTCCTCTCCCTTCCTCCTCTCTCCTCCTCCTCTCTCTTCCTCCTCTCTCCTCCTCTCTCCTCTTCCTCTCTCCTCCTCCTCTCTCTTCCTCCTCTCTCTTCCTCCTCTCTCCTCCTCCTCTCTCCTCCTCCTCTCTTCTCTTCCTCTCTCTTCCTCCTCTCTCCTCCTCCTCTCTCTTCCTCCTCTCTCTTCCTCCTCTCTCTTCCTCCTCTCTCTTCCTCCAATCTCTTCCTCCGATCTCCTCTTCCTCTCTCCTCTTCCTCTCTCTTCCTCCTCTCTTTTCCTCTCTCTCTTCCTCCTCTCCCTTCCTCCTCTCTCTTCCTGCTCTCTCTTCCTCCTCTCTCTTCCTCCTCTCTCTTCCTCCAATCTCTTCCTCCAATCTCCTCTTCCTCTCTCTTCCTCCTCTCTCTTCCTCCTCTCTCCTCCTCCTCTCTCCTCTTCCACTCTCTTCCTCCTCTATCTTCCTCCTCTCTTTTCCTCCTCTCTCTTCCGCCTCTCTCTTCCTCCTCTCTCTTCCTCCTCTCTCTTCCTCCTCTCTCCTCCTGCTCTCTCTTCCTCCTCTCTCTTCCTCCTCTCTCTTCCAGCAATCTCTTCCTCCACTCTCTTCGTCCTCTCTCTTCCTCCTCTCTCTTCCTCCTCTCTCCTCCTCTCTCCTCTTCCTCTCTCTTCCTCCTCTCTTTTCCTCCTCTCTTTTCCTCCTCTCTCCTCCTCCTCTCTCACCTTCCTCTCTCTTCCTCCTCTTTCTTCCTCCCCTCTCTTCCTCCTCTCTCTTCCTCCTCTCTCTTCCAGCAATCTCTTCCACCTCTCTCCTCTTCCTCTCTCTTCCTGCTCTCTCTTCCTCCACTCTCTTCCTCCTCTCTCTTCCTCCTCTCTCCTCTTCCTTTCTCTTCCTCCTCTCTCTTCCTCCTCTCTCTTCCTCCTCTCTCTTCCAGCAATGTCTTCCACCACTCTCCTCTTCCTCTCTTTTCCTCCACTCTCTTGCTCCTCTCTCTTCCTCCTCTCTCTTCCTCCTCTCTCTTCCTCCAATCTCTTCCTACACTCTCCTCTTCCTCTCTCTTCCTCCTCTCTCTTCCTCCTCTCTCTCTCCTCCTCACTCCTCCTCCTCTCTCTTCCTCCTCTCTCCTCCTCTCTCCTCTTCCTCTCTCTTCCTCCTCTCTCTTCCTCCTCTCTCTTCCTCCTCTCTCTTACTCCTCTCTCTTCCTCCTCTCTCCTCCTCCTCTCTCTTCCTCCTCTCTCTTCCGCCTCTCTCTTCTTCCAATCCATTCCTCCACTCTCCTGTTCCTCTCTGTTCCTCCTCTATCTTCCTCCTCTCTCTTCCTCCTCTCTCCTACTCTCTCCTCTTCCTCTCTCTTCCGCCTCTCTCTTACTCCTGTCTCTTCCTCCTCTCTCTTCCTCCTCTCTCCTCCTGCTCTCTCTTCCTCCTCTCTCTTCCTCCTCTCTTCCAGCAATCTCTTCCACCACTCTCCTCTTCCTCTCTCTTCCTCCTCTCTTTTCCTACTCTCTCTTACTTCTCTCTCTTCCTCCACACTCTTCCTCCTCCCTCTCCTCCTCTCTCCTCCTCCTCTCTCTTCCTCCTCTCTCCTCCTCACTCCTCTTCCTCTCTCTTCCTCCTCTCTCTTCCTCCTCTCTCTTCCTCCTCTCTCTTCCTCGTCTCTCCTCTTCCTTTCTCTTCCTCCTCTCTTTCCCTCCTCTCTCTTACACCTCTCTCTTCCTCCTCTCTCTTCCTCCTCTCTCTTCCAGCAATCTCTTCCTCCACTCTCTTCGTCCTCTCTCTTCCTCCTCTCTCTTCCTCCTCTCTCCTCCTCTCTCCTCTTCCTCTCTCTTCCTCCTCTCTTTTCCTCCTCTCTTTTCCTCCTCTCTCCTCCTCCTCTCTCACCTTCCTCTCTCTTCCTCCTCTTTCTTCCTCCCCTCTCTTCCTCCTCTCTCTTCCTCCTCTCTCTTCCAGCAATCTCTTCCACCTCTCTCCTCTTCCTCTCTCTTCCTGCTCTCTCTTCCTCCACTCTCTTCCTCCTCTCTCTTCCTCCTCTCTCCTCTTCCTTTCTCTTCCTCCTCTCTCTTCCTCCTCTCTCTTCCTCCTCTCTCTTCCAGCAATGTCTTCCACCACTCTCCTCTTCCTCTCTTTTCCTCCTCTCTCTTGCTCCTCTCTCTTCCTCCTCTCTCTTCCTCCTCTCTCTTCCTCCAATCTCTTCCTACACTCTCCTCTTCCTCTCTCTTCCTCCTCTCTCTTCCTCCTCTCTCTTCCTCCTCACTCCTCCTCCTCTCTCTTCCTCCTCTCTCCTCCTCTCTCCTCTTCCTCTCTCTTCCTCCTCTCTCTTCCTCCTCTCTCTTCCTCCTCTCTCTTACTCCTCTCTCTTCCTCCTCTCTCCTCCTCCTCTCTCTTCCTCCTCTCTCTTCCGCCTCTCTCTTCTTCCAATCCATTCCTCCACTCTCCTGTTCCTCTCTGTTCCTCCTCTATCTTCCTCCTCTCTCTTCCTCCTCTCTCCTACTCTCTCCTCTTCCTCTCTCTTCCGCCTCTCTCTTACTCCTGTCTCTTCCTCCTCTCTCTTCCTCCTCTCTCCTCCTGCTCTCTCTTCCTCCTCTCTCTTCCTCCTCTCTTCCAGCAATCTCTTCCACCACTCTCCTCTTCCTCTCTCTTCCTCCTCTCTTTTCCTACTCTCTCTTACTTCTCTCTCTTCCTCCACACTCTTCCTCCTCCCTCTTCCTCCTCTCTCCTCCTCCTCTCTCTTCCTCCTCTCTCCTCCTCACTCCTCTTCCTCTCTCTTCCTCCTCTCTCTTCCTCCTCTCTCTTCCTCCTCTCTCTTCCTCGTCTCTCCTCTTCCTTTCTCTTCCTCCTCTCTTTCCCTCCTCTCTCTTACACCTCTCTCTTCCTCCTCTCTCTTCCTCCTCTCTCTTCCTCGTCTCTCATCCTCCTCTCTCTTCCTCCAATCTCTTCCTCCACTCTCCTCTTCCTCTCTCTTCCTCCTCTCTCTTCCTCCTCTCTCTTCCTCCTCTCTCCTCCTCCTCTCTCTTCCTCCTCTCTCCTCCTCTCTCCTCTTCCTCTCTCTTCCTCCTCTCTCTTCCACCTCTCTCCTCCTCCTCTCTCTTCCTCCTCTCTCTTCCTTCTCTCTCCTCTTCCTCCATCATCCTCCTCTGTCTTCCTCCTCTCTCCTCCTCCTCTCTCTTCTTCCTCTCCCCTCTTCCTTTCTCTTCCTCCTCTCTCCTCTTCCTCTGTATTACTCCTCTCTCTTTACTCCTCTCTCTTCCTCCTCTCTCTTCCTCCTCTCTCTTCCTCCTCTCTCCTCCTCTTCTCTCTTCCTCCTCTCTCCTCCTACTCACTCATCCTCCTCTCTCTTCCTCCTGTCTCTTCCTCCTCTCTCCTCCTCCTCACTCATCCTCCTCTCTCTTCCTCCTCTCTCCTCCTCCTCTCTCTTCTTCCTCTCCCCTCTTCCTCTCTCTTCCTCCTCTCTCCTCTTCCTCTCTATTACTCCTCTCTCTTCAATCCTCTCTCTTCCTCCTCTCTCTTCCTCCTCTCTCTTCCTCGTCTCTCCTCCTCTTCTCTCTTCCTCCTCTCTCCGCCTACTCACTCGTCCTCCTCTCTCTGCCTCCTCTCTACTCTTCCTCTCTCTTCGTCCTCTCTCTTCCTCCTGTCTATTCCTCCTCTCTCTTCCTCCTCTCTCCTCCTCCTCTCTCTTCCTCCTCTCTCTTCCTCCTCTCTCTTCCTCCAATCCCTTCCTCCACTCTCCTGTTCCTCTCTCTTCCTCCTCTATCTTCCTCCTCTCTCTTCCTCCTCTCTCCTCCTCCTCTCTCTTCCTCCTCTCTCCTACTCTCTCACCTTCCTCTCTCTTCCTCCTCTTTCTTCCTCCCCTCTCTTCCTCCTCTCTCTTCCTCCTCTCTCTTCCAGCAATCTCTTCCACCTCTCTCCTCTTCCTCTCTCTTCCTGCTCTCTCTTCCTCCACTCTCTTCCTCCTCTCTCTTCCTCCTCTCTCCTCTTCCTTTCTCTTCCTCCTCTCTCTTCCTCCTCTCTCTTCCTCCTCTCTCTTCCAGCAATGTCTTCCACCACTCTCCTCTTCCTCTCTTTTCCTCCTCTCTCTTGCTCCTCTCTCTTCCTCCTCTCTCTTCCTCCTCTCTCTTCCTCCAATCTCTTCCTACACTCTCCTCTTCCTCTCTCTTCCTCCTCTCTCTTCCTCCTCTCTCTTCCTCCTCACTCCTCCTCCTCTCTCTTCCTCCTCTCTCCTCCTCTCTCCTCTTCCTCTCTCTTCCTCCTCTCTCTTCCTCCTCTCTCTTCCTCCTCTCTCTTACTCCTCTCTCTTCCTCCTCTCTCCTCCTCCTCTCTCTTCCTCCTCTCTCTTCCGCCTCTCTCTTCTTCCAATCCATTCCTCCACTCTCCTGTTCCTCTCTGTTCCTCCTCTATCTTCCTCCTCTCTCTTCCTCCTCTCTCCTACTCTCTCCTCTTCCTCTCTCTTCCGCCTCTCTCTTACTCCTGTCTCTTCCTCCTCTCTCTTCCTCCTCTCTCCTCCTGCTCTCTCTTCCTCCTCTCTCTTCCTCCTCTCTTCCAGCAATCTCTTCCACCACTCTCCTCTTCCTCTCTCTTCCTCCTCTCTTTTCCTACTCTCTCTTACTTCTCTCTCTTCCTCCACACTCTTCCTCCTCCCTCTTCCTCCTCTCTCCTCCTCCTCTCTCTTCCTCCTCTCTCCTCCTCACTCCTCTTCCTCTCTCTTCCTCCTCTCTCTTCCTCCTCTCTCTTCCTCCTCTCTCTTCCTCGTCTCTCCTCTTCCTTTCTCTTCCTCCTCTCTTTCCCTCCTCTCTCTTACACCTCTCTCTTCCTCCTCTCTCTTCCTCCTCTCTCTTCCAGCAATCTCTTCCTCCACTCTCTTCGTCCTCTCTCTTCCTCCTCTCTCTTCCTCCTCTCTCCTCCTCTCTCCTCTTCCTCTCTCTTCCTCCTCTCTTTTCCTCCTCTCTTTTCCTCCTCTCTCCTCCTCCTCTCTCACCTTCCTCTCTCTTCCTCCTCTTTCTTCCTCCCCTCTCTTCCTCCTCTCTCTTCCTCCTCTCTCTTCCAGCAATCTCTTCCACCTCTCTCCTCTTCCTCTCTCTTCCTGCTCTCTCTTCCTCCACTCTCTTCCTCCTCTCTCTTCCTCCTCTCTCCTCTTCCTTTCTCTTCCTCCTCTCTCTTCCTCCTCTCTCTTCCTCCTCTCTCTTCCAGCAATGTCTTCCACCACTCTCCTCTCCTCTCTTTTCCTCCTCTCTCTTGCTCCTCTCTCTTCCTCCTCTCTCTTCCTCCTCTCTCTTCCTCCAATCTCTTCCTACACTCTCCTCTTCCTCTCTCTTCCTCCTCTCTCTTCCTCCTCTCTCTTCCTCCTCACTCCTCCTCCTCTCTCTTCCTCCTCTCTCCTCCTCTCTCCTCTTCCTCTCTCTTCCTCCTCTCTCTTCCTCCTCTCTCTTCCTCCTCTCTCTTACTCCTCTCTCTTCCTCCTCTCTCCTCCTCCTCTCTCTTCCTCCTCTCTCTTCCGCCTCTCTCTTCTTCCAATCCATTCCTCCACTCTCCTGTTCCTCTCTGTTCCTCCTCTATCTTCCTCCTCTCTCTTCCTCCTCTCTCCTACTCTCTCCTCTTCCTCTCTCTTCCGCCTCTCTCTTACTCCTGTCTCTTCCTCCTCTCTCTTCCTCCTCTCTCCTCCTGCTCTCTCTTCCTCCTCTCTCTTCCTCCTCTCTTCCAGCAATCTCTTCCACCACTCTCCTCTTCCTCTCTCTTCCTCCTCTCTTTTCCTACTCTCTCTTACTTCTCTCTCTTCCTCCACACTCTTCCTCCTCCCTCTTCCTCCTCTCTCCTCCTCCTCTCTCTTCCTCCTCTCTCCTCCTCACTCCTCTTCCTCTCTCTTCCTCCTCTCTCTTCCTCCTCTCTCTTCCTCCTCTCTCTTCCTCGTCTCTCCTCTTCCTTTCTCTTCCTCCTCTCTTTCCCTCCTCTCTCTTACACCTCTCTCTTCCTCCTCTCTCTTCCTCCTCTCTCTTCCTCGTCTCTCATCCTCCTCTCTCTTCCTCCAATCTCTTCCTCCACTCTCCTCTTCCTCTCTCTTCCTCCTCTCTCTTCCTCCTCTCTCTTCCTCCTCTCTCCTCCT
>JASWHU010000557.1:0-50452 GCA_030819815.1 Strix occidentalis | reverse complement strand
AATCTCTTCCTCCTCTCTCTTCCTTATCTCTTTTCCTTCTCTCTCCTCTTCCTCTCTCTTACTCCTCTATCTTCCTCCTCTCTCTTCGTCCTCTCACTTCCCCCTCTATCTTGATCCTCTCTCTTCCTCCTCTCTCTTCCTCCTGTCTTCCTCCTCTCTTCTTTTCCTCTCTCTTCCTCCTCTCTATTACTCCTGTCTCTTCCTCCTCTCTCTTCCTCCTCTCTCCTCCTCATGTCTCCTCCTCATCTCTCCTCTTCCTCTCTCTTCCTCTCTCTCTTACTCCTCTCTCTTTCTCCTCTCTCTTCCTCCTCTCTCTTCCTACTCTCACTTCCTTCTCTATCCTCCTCCTCTCTCTTCCTCCTCTCTCTTCCTCCTCTCTCCCTCATCCTCTATATTCCTCCTCTCTCCTCCTCCACTCTCTTCCTCCTCTCTTCTTCCTCCTCTCTCTTCCTCCTCTCTCCTCCTCCTCTCTCTTCCTCCTCTCTCTTCCTCCTCTCTCCTCCTCCTCTCTCCTCCTGCCCTCTCCTCTTCCTCTCTCTTCCTCCTGGGTCTTCCTCCTGTCTCTTCCTCCTCTCTCTCCCTCCTGTCTCTTCCTCCTCTCTCTTCCTCCTCTCTCTTCCTCCTCTCACTTCCTCCTCTATCTTCCTCCTCTCTCTTCCTCCTCTCTCTTCCTCTCTCTCTTCCTCTCTCCCTTCCTTCTCTCTCTCCTTCTCCTCTCTCTTTCTCCTCTCTCTTACTTCTCTCTCTTCCTCCCTCTCTCCACTTCCTCTCTCTTCCTCCTCTCTCTTACTCCTCTTTCTTCCTCATCTCTCTTCCTCCTCTCTCTTCCTCCTGTCTCTTCCTCCTGTCTCTTCCTCATGTCTCTTCCACCTCTCACTTCCTCCTCTATCTTCCTCCTCTCTCTTCCTCCTGTCTCCTCCTCCTCTCCCCTCATCCTCTCTCTTCCTCCTCTCTCTTCCTGCTCTCTCTTCCTCCTCTCTCTTCCTCCTCTCTCTTCCTCCTCTAACCTCTTCTCCCTCTTCCTCCTCTCTCTTCTCCTGTCTCCTCCTCTCTCTCCTCTTCCTCTCTCATCCTCCTCTCTCTTCCTCCTTTCTCTTCCTTCTCTCTCCTCTTCCTCTCTCTTCCTCCTCTCTCTTACTCCTCTTTCTTCCTCCTCTCTCTTCCTCCTCTCTCTTCCTCCTGTCTCTTCATCCTGTCTCTTCCTCATGTCTTTTCCACCTCTCACTTCCTTCTCTATGTTCCTCCTCTCTCTTCCTCCTGTCTCTTCCTCCTCTCTCCTTTTCCTCTCCCTCCTCTCTATTACTTCTCTCTCTTTCTCCTCTCTCTTCCTCCTCTCTCTTCCTCCCTCTCTTCTCCGCTGCTCATCCTCCTCTCTCTTCCTCCTCTCTCTTCCTTCTCTTTCCTCCTCCTCTCTCCTCCTCCTCTCTCTTCCTCCTCTCTCGTCCTCCTCTCTCCTCCTCCACTCTATTCTCCCTCTCTCCTCCTCCTCTCTCTTCCTCCTATCTCCTCCTTCTCTCTCTTCCTCCTCTCTCTTCCTCCTCTCCTTCCTTCTCTCTCCTCCTCCTCTCTCCTCTTACACTCTCTTCCTCCTCTCTCTTCCTCCTTTCTCTACTCCTCTCTCCTTCCTCTTCCTCTCTATTTCTCTCTCTCTCCTCCACTCTCTTCCTCCTCTCTATTCCTCCTCTCTCTTCCTCCTCTCTCTTCCTTCTCTCTCATCCTCCTATCTCCTCCTAATCTCTCTTCCTCACTATCTTCCTCCTTTCTCTTACTCCTCTCTTCTCCTCCTCTCTCATCCTCCTCTCTCTTCCTCCTGTCTCCACTTCCTCTCTCTTCCTCCTCTTTCTTACTCCAGTCTCTTCCTCCTCTCTCTTCCTCCTGTCTCTTCCTCCTCTCACTTCCTCCTCTCTCTTCCTCATCTCTCTTACTCCTCTCTCTTTCTTCTCTCTCCTCCTCCTCTCTCCTCCTCCCCTCTACTATTCCTCTCTCTTCCTCCTGTGTCTTCCTCCTGTCTCTTCCTCCTCTCTCTCCCTCCTGTCTCTTCCTCTACTCTCTTCCTCCCTCTCTCTTCCTCCTCTCTCCTTTTCCTCTTCCTCCTCTCTCATCATCCTGTCTCTTCCTCCTCTCTCTTCCTCCTCTCTCTTCTTCCCTCCTCTCTCTTCCTCCTCTCTCTCTCTTCCCTTCTCTTTCTCCTCCTCTCTCCTCCTCCTCTCTCTTCCTCCTCTCTCTTCCTCCTCTCTCCTCCTCCACACTATTCCTCCTCTCTCCTCCTCCTCTCTCTTCCTCCTATCTCCTCCTCCTCTCTCTTTCTCCTCTCTCTTCCTCTTCTCTCTTCCTTCACTCTCCTCCTTCTCTCTCTTCCTCCTCTCTCTTCCTCCTCTCCCTTCCTTCTCTCTCCTCCTCCCTCTCTCCTCCTACCCACTCTTCCTCCTCTCTCTTCCTCCTTTCTCTTACTCCTCTCTCCTCCTCCTCTCTCCTCTTCCTCTCTATTCCTCCTCTCTCCTCCTCCACTCTCTTCCTCCTCTCTATTCCTCCTCTCTCTTCCTCCTCTCTCTTCCTTCTCTCTCCTCCTCCTATCTCCTCCTAATCTCTCTTCCTCCTCTCTCTTCCTCCTTTCTCTTACTCCTCTCTTCTCCTCCTCTCTCATCCTCCTCTCTCTTCCTCCTGTCTCCACTTCCTCTCTCTTCCTACTCTCTTACTCCAGTCTCTTCCTCCTCTCTCTTCCTCCTGTCTCTTCCTCCTCTCACTTCCTCCTCTCTCTTCCTCATCTCTCCTACTACTCTCTTTTCCTTCTCTCTCCTCCTCCTCTCTCCTCCTCCCCTCTCCTCTTCCTCTCTCTTCCTCCTGTGTCTTCCTCCTGTCTCTTCCTCCTCTCTCTCCCTCATGTCTCTTCCTCCTCTCTCTTCCTCCTCTCTCTTCCTCCTCTCACTTCCTCCTCTATCTTCCTCCTCTCTCTTCTCCTCTCTCTTCCTCCTCTCTCTTCCTCCTCTCCCCTTCCTTCTCTCTCCTTCTCCTCTCTCTTTCTCCTCTCTCTTCCTACTCTCTCTTCCTCGTCTCTCCACTTCCTCTCTCTTCCTCCTCTCTCTTTCTTATCTATCCTCTTCCTCTCTCTTCCTCCTCTCTCTTCCTCCTCTCTCTTCCTCCTCTAACCTCTTCCTCCGTCTTCCTACTCTCTCTTCTCCTGTCTCCTCCTCCTCTCTCCTCTTCCTCTCTCATCCTCCTCTCTCTTCCTCCTTTCTCTTCCTTCTCTCCCTCTTCCTCTCTATTCCTCCTCTCTCTTACTCCTCTTTCTTCCTCCTCTCTCTTCCTCCTATCTCTTCCTCCTCTCTCTTCCTCCTGTCTCTTCCTCCTGTTTCTTCCTCCTCTCTCTTCCTCCTGTCTCTTCGTCCTCTCTCCTCCTACTCTCTCTTCCTCCTCTCTCTTACTCCTCTCTCCTCTTCCTCTCTCTTCCTCCTCTCTCTTCCTCCTCTCTCTTCCTCCTCTCTCTTCCTCCTATCTCTTCCTCCTGTCTCTTCCTGCTCTCTCTTCCTTCTCTCTCCTCCTCCTCTCTCCTCCTCCTCTCTCTTCCTCCTCTCTCTTCCTTCTCTCTCCTCTTCCTCCCTCTTCCTCTCTCTCTTCCTCCTCTCTCTTCCTCCTCTCTCCTCCTCCTCTCTCTTCCTCCTCTCTCTTCCTCCTCTCTCTTCCTCCTCTCTCTTCCTTCTCTCTCCTCCTCCTCTCTCCTCCTCCTCTCTCTTCCTCCTCTCTCTCCTTCTCTCTCCTCTTCCTCTCTCTTCCTCCTCTCTCTTCCTCCTCTCCTTCTCTCTCCTCCTCCTCTCTCCGCCTCCTCTCTCTTCCTCCTCACTCTTCCTCCTCTCTCTTCCTCCTGTCTCTTCCTCCTCTCTCCTCCTCCTCTCTCTTAATCCTATCTCTTCCTCCTCTCTCTTCCTCCTGTCTCTTCTTCCTCTCTCTTCCTCCTCTCTCTTCCCCCACTCTCTTCCTCCTGTCTCGTCCTCCTCTCTCTTCCTCCTATCTCTTCCTCTTCTCTCATACTCCTCTCTCTCCTTCTCTCTCCTCCTCCTCTCTCTTCCTCCTCTCTATTCCTCCTCTCTCTTCCTCCTGTCTCTTCCTCCTCTCACTTCCTCTTCTCTCCTCCTCCTCTCTCTTCCTCCTCTCTCTTCCTCCACTCTCTTCCTCCTGTCTCTTCCTCCTCTCTCTTCCTCCTATCTCTTCCTCTTCTCTCATACTCCTCTCTCTTCCTTCTCTCTCCTCTTCCTCTCTCTTCCTCCTCTCTATTCCTCCTCTCTCTTCCTCCTCTCTCTTCATTATCTCTCCTCCTCCTCTCTCCTCCTCCTCTCTCTTCCTCCTCTCTCTTCCCTCTCTCTCCCCTTCTTCTCTCTTCCTCCTCTCTCTTCCTCCTTTCTCTTCCTCCTCTCTCTTCCTCCTCTCTCCTCTTACTCTCTCTTCTCCTATCTCTTCCTCCTCTCTCCTATTCCTCCCTATTCCTCCTCTCTCCACCCTCCTCTCTCTTCCCCCTGTCTCTTTATCCTCTCTCTTCCTCCTCTCTCTTCCTCCTCTCTCTCCTCTCCTCTCTCTTCCTCCTCTCTCTTCCTCCTCTCTCCTCTCCTGTCTCTTCCTCCTCTGTCTTCCTTCTCTCTCCTCCTCCTCTCTCCTCCTCCTCTCTCTGTCCTCTCTCTCCTCTTCATCTCTCTTCCTCCTCTCGCTTCTCCTCTTTCTTCGTCCTCTCTCTTCCTCCTGTCTCTTCCTCCTCTCTTCCTCTTCTCTCTTTCTCATGTCTCTTCCTCCTCTCTCTTACTCCTCTCTCTTCATTCTCTCTCCTCCTCCTCTCTACTCCTCCTCTCTCTTCCTCCTCTCACTTCCTCTTCTCTCTCTTCCTCCTCTCTCTTCTGCTCTCTCTTCCTCCTCTCTCTCCTTCCCTCTCCTCTTCCTCTCTCCACCTTCTATCTCTTCCTCCTCTCTCTTCCTTCTCTCTCCTCTTCCTCTCTCTTCCTCCTCTCTCTTCCTCCTCTCTTTTTCTCCTCTCTCCTCTTCCTCTCTCTTCCTCCTCTCTCTTCCTCCTCTCTCTTCCTCCTCTCTCTTCCTCCTCTCTTCCTTCTCTCTCCTCCTCCTCTCTCCTCCTCCTCTCTCTTCCTCCTCTCTCTTCCTTCTCTCTCCTCTCCCTCTCTCTTCCTCCTCTCTCTTCCTCCTCTTTCTTCCTCCTCTCTCTTCCTCCTGTCTCTTTCTCCTCTCTCTTTCTCCTCTCTCTTCCTCCTCTCTCTTCCTCCTCTCTCTTCCTCCTGTCTCTTACTCCTCTCTCCTCCTCCTCTATCCCTCCTCCTCTCTCATCCTCCTCGTTCTTCCTCCTGTCTCTTCCTCCTGTCTCTTCGTCCTCTCTACTCCTCCTCTCTCTTCCTCCTCTCTCCTCTTCCTCTCTCTTCCTCCACTCTATTACTCATGTCTCTTCCTTCTCACTCTTCCTCCTCTTTCCTCTTCCTCTCTCTTCATCCTCTCTCTTCCTTCTCTCTCTTCCTCCTCTCTCTTCCTTCTCTCTCCTCCTCCTCTATCCTTCTCCTCTCTCTTCCTCCTCTCTCTTCCTTCTCTCTCCTCTTCCTCTCTCGTCCTCCTCTTTCTTCCTCCTTTCTCTTCCTCCTCCCTCTTCCTCCTCCCTCCTCTTCCTCTCTCTTCCTCCTCTCTCTTCCTCCTCTCTCTTCCTCCTCTCTCTTCCTCCTCTTTCCTCTTCCTCTCTCTTCCTCCTCTCACTTCCTCCTCTATCTTCCTACTCTCTCTTCCTCCTGTCTCTTCCTCCTCTCTCTTCCTCCTCTCTTTTCCTCCTCTCTCCTCCTCCTGTCTCTTCCTCCTCTCTCTTCCATCTCTCTCCTCTTCCTCTCTCTTCCTCCTCTCTCTTCCTCCACTCTATTACTCCTGTCTCTTCCTCCTCTCTCTTCCTCCTCTCTCCTCTCCTCTCTATTCCTCCACTCTATTACTCCTGTCTCTTCCTTCTCTCTCTTCCTCCTCTTTCCTCTTCCTCTCTTCCTCCTCTCTCTTCCTTCTCTCTCCTCCTCCTCTCTCCTCCTCCTCTCTCTTCCTACTCTCTCTTCCTTCTCTCTCCTCCTCCTCTCTCTTCCTCCTCTCTCTTCCTTCTCTCTCCTCTTCCTCTCTCTTCCTCCTCTCTCTTCCTCCTCTCTCTTCCTCTTCTCTCTTCATCCTCTCTCTACCTCCTCTCTCTTCCTCCTATCTCCTTCTCCTCTCTCTTCCTCCTCTCTCCTCCTACTCTCTCTTCCTCATCTGTCTTCCTCCTCTCTCCTCTTCCTCTCTCTTCCTCCTCTCTCTTCCTCCTGTCTCTTCCTCCTCTCTCTTCCTCCTATCTCTTCCTCCTGTCTCTCCCTGCTCTCTCTTCCTTCTCTCTCCCTCCTCCTCTCTCCTCCTCCTCTCTCTTCCTCCTCTCTCTTCCTTCTCTCCTCTTCCTCCCTCTTCCTCCTCTCTCTTCCTCCTCTCTCTTCCTCCTCTCTCCTCCTCCTCTCTCTTCCTCCTCTCTCTTCCTCCTCTCTCTTCCTCCTCTCTCTTCCTTCTCTCTCCTCCTCCTCTCTCCTCCTCCTCTCTCTTCCTCCTCTCTCTTCCTTCTCTCTCCTCTTCCTCTCTCTTCCTCCTCTCTCTCTTCCTCCTCTCTCTTCCTTCTCTCTCCTCCCTCCTCTCTCCGCCTCCTCTCTCTTCCTCCTCACTCTTCCTCCTCTCTCTTCCTCCTGTCTCTTCCTCCTCTCTCCTCCTCCTCTCTCTTAATCCTATCTCTTCCTCCTCTCTCTTCTCCTGTCTCTTCTTCCTCTCTCTTCCTCCTCTCTCTTCCTCCACTCTCTTCCTCCTGTCTCTTCCTCCTCTCTCTTCCTCCTATCTCTTCCTCTTCTCTCATACTCCTCTCTCTTCCTTCTCTCTCCTCCTCCTCTCTCTTCCTCCTCTCTATTCCTCCTCTCTCTTCCTCCTCTCTCTTCCTCCTCTCACTTCCTCTTCTCTCCTCCTCCTCTCTCTTCCTCCTCTCTCTTCCTCCACTCTCTTCCTCCTGTCTCTTCCTCCACTCTCTTCCTCCTATCTCTTCCTCTTCTCTCATACTCCTCTCTCTTCCTTCTCTCTCCTCCTCCTCTCTCTTCCTCTTCTATATTCCTCCTCTCTCTTCCTCCTCTCTCTTCCTCCTCTCACTTCCTCTTCTCTCCTCCTCCTCTCTCTTCCTCCTCTCTCCTCCTCCTCTCCCTTTCTCCTCTCTCCTCTTCCTCTCTCTTCCTCCACTCTCTTCCACTTCTCTCCTCCACCCCTCTCCTCTTCCTCTCTCTTCCTCCTCTCTCTTCCTCCTGTCTCTTCCTCCTCTCTCTTCCTCCTCTCTCTTCCTCCAGTCTCTTCCTCCTCTCTCTTCTCCTCTCTCTTCCTCCTCTCTCTTCCGTCTCTCTCCTCCTCCTCTCTCCTCTTCCTGTCTTCTCTTCCTCTCTCATCCTTCTCTCTCTTCCTCTTCTGTCTTCTCCTCTCTGTTACTTCACTCTCTTTCTCTTCACTCTTCATCTTCTCTCTTCCTTCTGTCTCCTCTTCCTCTCTCTTCTTCCTCTCTCTTCCTCCTCTCTCTTCCTCCTCTCTCCTCCTCCTCTCTCCTCCTACTCTCTCTTCCTCCTCTCTCCTCTCCTTACTCTTATTCCTCTCTCCTTCTCCTGTCTCATCCTGCTCTCTCTTCCTCCTTTCTCTTCCTCCGCTCTCTTCCTCCTGTCTCTTCATCCTCTCTTTTCCTCCTCTCTCTTCCTCCTCTCTCTTCCTCCTCTCTTTCCTCCTCTCTTTTCCTCCTCTCTCTTCCTCCTGTCTCTTCCTCCTCTCTCTCCTTCTCTCTCCTCTTCCTCTCTATTCCTCCTCTCTCTTCCTCCACTCTATTACTCCTGTCTCTTCCTCCTCTCTCTTCCTCCTCTCTCCTCTTCCTCTCTATTCCTCCACTCTATTACTCTGTCTCTTCCTTCTCTCTCTTCTCCTGTTTCCTCTTCCTCTCTCTTCCTCCTCTCTCTTCCCTTCTCTCTCCTCCTCCTCTCTCCTCCTCCTCTCTCTTCCTACTCCCTCTTCCTTCTCTATCCTCCTCCTCTCTCTTCCTCCTCTCTCTTCCTTCTCTCTCCTCTTCCTCTCTCTTCCTCCTCTCTCTTCCTACTCTCTCTTCCTCTTCTCTCTTCATCCTCTCTCTTCCTCCTCTCTCTTCCTCCTATCTCCTTCTCCTCTCTCTTCCTCCTCTCTCCTCCTACTCTCTCTTCCTCCTCTCTCTTCCTCCTCTCTCCTCTTCCTCTCTCTTCCTCCTCTCTCTTCCTCCTGTCTCTTCCTCCTCTCTCTTCATCTCTCTCTTCCTTCTCTCTCCTCCAACCTCTCTCCTCCTCCTCTCTCTTCCTCCTCTCTCTTCCTTCTCTCTCTTCCTCCTCTCTCCTCCTCCTCTCTCTTCCTCCTCTCTCTTCATCCTCTCTCTTCCTTCTCTCTCCTCCAACCTCTCTCCTCCTCCTCTCTCTTCCTCCTCTCTCTTCCTTCTCTCTCCTCTTCCTCCCTCTTCCTCCTCTCTCTTCCTCCTCTCTCTTCCTCCTCTCCTCTCCTCTCTCTTCCTCCTCTCTCCTTCCTCCTCTCTCTTCATCCTCTCTCTTCCTTCTCTCTCCTCCAACCTCTCTCCTCCTCCTCTCTCTTCCTCCTCTCTCTTCCTTCTCTCTCCTCTTCATCTCTCTTCCTCCTCTCTCTTCCTCCTCTCTCTTCCTTCTCTCTCCTCCTCCTCTCTCTTCCTCCTGTCTCTTCTTCCTCTCTCTTCCTCCTCTCTCTTCCTCCACTCTCTTCCTCCTGTCTCTTCCTCCTCTCCCTCCTATCTCTTCCTCTTCTCTCCTCCTCCTCTCTCTTCCTCCTCTCTCTTCCTCCACTCTCTTCCTCCTGTCTCTTCCTCCTCTCTCTTCCTCTTATCTCTTCCTCTTCTCTCATACTCCTCTCTCTTCCTTCTCTCTCCTCCTCCTCTCTCTACCTCCTCTCTATTCCTCCTCTCTCTTCCTCCTCTCTCTTCCTCCTCTCACTTCCTCTTCTCTCCTCCTCCTCTCTCTTCCTCCTCTCTCCTCCTCCTCTCTCTTCCTCCTCTCTCCTCTTCCTCTCTCTTCCTCCTCTCTCTTCCACTTATCTCCTCCACCCCTCTCCTCTTCCTCTCTCTTCCTCCTCTCTCTTCCTCCTGTCTCTTCCTCCTCTCTCTTCCTCCTATCTCTTCCTCCAGTCTCTTCCTCCTCTCTCTTCCTCCTCTCTCCTCCTCCTCTCTCCTCTTCCTGTCTTCTCTTCATCTCTCATCCTCCTCTCTCTTCCTCTTCTGTCTTCCTCCTCTCTGTTACTTCTCTCTCTTTCTCTTCACTCTTCATCTTCTCTCTTCCTTCTGTCTCCTCTTCCTCTCCCTTCTTCCTCTCTCTTCCTCCTCTCTCTTCCTCCTCTCTCCTCCTCCTCTCTCCTCCTACTCTCTTCCTCCTCTCTCCTCTTCCTTTCTCTTATTCCTCTCTCCTTCTCCTGTCTCATCCTCCTCTCTCTTCCTCCTTTATGCTCTTACTCCTCTCTCTTCCTACTCTCTCTTCCTCCTGTCTCTTCCTCCTCTCTCTTCCTACTCTCTCTTCCTCCTGTCTCTTCCTCCTCTCTCTTAGTCCTCTCTCTTCATCCTCTCTCTTCCTTCTCTCTCTTCCTTCTCTCTCCTCCTGCTCTCTCTTCCTCCTCTCTCTTTCTACTCTCTCTTCCTCCTCTCTATTCGTCCTCTCTCGTCCTCCTCTCACTTCCTCCTCTCTCTTCCTCCTGTCTCTTCCTTCTCTCTCCTCCTCCTCTCTCTTCCTCCTCTCTCCTCCTCCTCTCTCTTCCTCCTCTCTCTTCCTCCTCTCTCTTAATATCTCTCCTCCTCCTCTCTCTCCTCCTCACTCTTCCTGCTCTCTCTTCCTCCTCTCTCTTCCTCCTCTCTCCTCTTCCTCTCTCTTCCTCCACTCTCTTCCACTTCTCTCCTCCACCTCTCTCCTCTTCCTCACTCTTCCTCCTCTCTCTTCCTCCTGTCTCTTCCTCCTCTCTCTTCCTCCTATCTCTTCCTCCTGTCTCTTCCTCCTCTCTCTTTCTACTCTCTCTTCCTCCTCTCTATTCGTCCTCTCTCGTCCTCCTCTCACTTCCTCCTCTCTCTTCCTCCTGTCTCTTCTTTCTCTCTCCTCCTCCTCTCTCTTCCTCCTCTCTCCTCCTCCTCTCTCTTCCTCCTCTCTCTTCCTCCTCTCTCTTAATGTCTCTCCTCCTCCTCTCTCTCCTCCTCACTCTTCCTGCTCTCTCTTCCTCCTCTCTCTTCCTCCTCTCTCCTCTTCCTCTCTCTTCCTCCACTCTCTTCCACTTCTCTCCTCCACCTCTCTCCTCTTCCTCACTCTTCCTCCTCTCTCTTCCTCCTGTCTCTTCCTCCTCTCTCTTCCTCCTATCTCTTCCTCCTGTCTCTTCCTCCTCTCTCTTTCTACTCTCTCTTCCTCCTCTCTATTCGTCCTCTCTCGTCCTCCTCTCACTTCCTCCTCTCTCTTCCTCCTGTCTCTTCCTTCTCTCTCCTCCTCCTCTCTCTTCCTCCTCTCTCCTCCTCCTCTCTCTTCCTCCTCTCTCTTCCTCCTCTCTCTTCCTTGTCTCTCCTCCTCCTCTCTCTCCTCCTCACTCTTCCTGCTCTCTCTTCCTCCTCTCTCTTCCTCCTCTCTCCTCTTCCTCTCTCTTCCTCCACTCTCTTCCACTTCTCTCCTCCACCTCTCTCCTCTTCCTCTCTCTTCCTCCTCTCTCTTCCTCCTGTCTCTTCCTCCTCTCTCTTCCTCCTATCTCTTCCTCCTGTCTCTTCCTCCTCTCTCTTCCTCCTCTCTCTTCCTCCTCTCTCTTCCTTCTCTCTCCTCCTCCTCTCTCCTCCTCCTCTCTCCGCCTCCTCTCTCGTCCTCCTCTCACTTCCTCTTCTCTCCTCCTCCTCTCTCTTCCTCCTCTCTATTCTTCCTCTCTCTTCCTCCTCTCTCTTCCTCCTCTCACTTCCTCTTCTCTCGTCATCCTCTCTCTTCCTCCTCTCTCCTCATCCTCTCTCTTCCTCCTCTCTCTTCCACTTCTCTCCTCCACCTCTCTCCTCTTCCTCTCTCTTCCTCCTCTCTCTTCCTCCTCTCTCTTCCTTCTCTCTCCTCCTCCTCTCTCCTCCTCCTCTCTCTTCCTCCTCTCTCTTCCTTCTCTCTCCTCTTCATCTCTCTTCCTCCTCTCTCTTCCTCCTCTCTCTTCCTTCTCTCTCCTCCTCCTCTCTCCGCCTCCTCTCTCTTCCTCCTCACTCTTCCTCCTCTCTCTTCCTCCTGTCTCTTCCTCCTCTCTCCTCCTCCTCTCTCTTAATCCTATCTCTTCCTCCTCTCTCTTCCTCCTCTCTCTTCCTCCTCTCTCTTCCGTCTCTCTCCTCCTCATCTCTCCTCTTCCTGACTTCTCTTCCTCTCTCATCCTCCTCTCTCTTCCTCTTCTGTCTTCCTCCTCTCTGTTACTTCTCTCTCTTTCTCTTCTCTCTTCATCCTCTCTCTTCCTTCTGTCTCCTCTTCCTCTCTCTTCTGCCTCTCTCTTCCTCCTCTCTCTTCCTCCTCTCTCCTCCTCCTCTCTCCTCCTACTCTCTCTTCCTCCTCTCTCTTCCTCCTTTCTCTTATTCCTCTCTCCTTCTCCTGTCTCATCCTCCTCTCTCTTCCTCCTTTATGCTCTTCCTCCTCTCTCTTCTTACTCTCTCTTCCTCCTCTCTCTTCCTCCTCTCTCTTCCTCCTCTCTCTTCCTCCTCTCTCTTCCTTCTCTCTCCTCCTCCTCTCTCCTCCTCCTCTCTCTTCCTACTCTCTCTTCCTCTTCTCTCTTCATCCTCTCTCTTCCTCCTCTCTCTTCCTCCTATCTCCTTCTCCTCTCTCCTCCTCCTCACTCTTCCTGCTCTCTCTTCCTCCTCTCTCTTCCTCCTCTCTCCTCTTCCTCTCTCTTCCTCCACTCTCTTCCTCCTCTCTCTTCCTCCTCTCTCTTCCTCCTATCTCTTCCTCCTGTCTCTTCCTCCTCTCTCTTCCTCCTCTCTCTTCCTCCTCTCTCTTCCTTCTCTCTCCTCCTCCTCTCTCCTCCTCCTCTCTCTTCCTACTCTCTCTTCCTCTTCTCTCTTCATCCTCTCTCTTCCTCCTCTCTCTTCCTCCTATCTCCTTCTCCTCTCTCTTCCTCCTCTCTCTTCCACTTCTCTCCTCCACTTCTCTCCTCTTCCTCTCTCTTCCTCCTCTCTCTTCCTCCTCTCTCTTCCTCCTCTCTCTTCCTCCTCTCTCTTCCTTCTCTCTCCTCCTCCTCTCTCCTCTTCCTGTCTTCTCTTCCTCTCTCATCCTCCTCTCTCTTCCTCTTCTGTCTTCCTCCTCTCTGTTACTTCTCTCTCTTTCTCTTCTCTCTTCATCCTCTCTCTTCCTTCTGTCTCCTCTTCCTCTCTCTTCTGCCTCTCTCTTCCTCCTCTCTCTTCCTCCTCTCTCCTCCTCCTCTCTCCTCCTACTCTCTCTTCCTCCTCTCTCTTCCTCCTTTCTCTTATTCCTCTCTCCTTCTCCTGTCTCATCCTCCTCTCTCTTCCTCCTTTATGCTCTTCCTCCTCTCTCTTACTACTCTCTCTTCCTCCTGTCTCTTCCTCCTCTCTCTTCCTCCTGTCTCTTCCTCCTGTCTCTTCCTCCTCTCTCTTCCTCCTCTCTCTTCCTCCTCTGTCTTCCTTCTCTCTCTTCCTTCTCTCTCCTCCTGCTCTCTCTTCCTCCTCTCTCTTTCTCCTCTCTCTTCCTCCTCTGTATTCCTCCTCTCTCTTCCTCCACTCTCTTCCTCCTCTCTCTTCCTCCTGTCTCTTCTTTCTCTCTCCTCCTCCTCTCTCTTCCTCCTCTCTCCTCCTCCTCTCTCTTCCTCCTCTCTCTTCCTCCTCTCTCTTCCTTGTCTCTCCTCCTCCTCTCTCGTCCTCCTCACTCTTCCTGCACTCTCTTCCTCCTCTCTCTTCCTCCTCTCTCCTCTTCCTCTCTCTTCCTCCACTCTCTTCCTCCTGTCTCTTCCTCCTCTCTCTTCCTCCTATCTCTTCCTCTTCTCTCATACTCCTCTCTCTTCCTTCTCTCTCCTCCTCCTCTCTCTTCCTTCTTCCTCCTCTCTATTCCTCCTCTCTCTTCCTCCTCTCTCTTCCTCCTCTCACTTCCTCTTCTCTCCTCCTCCTCTCTCTTCCTCCTCTCTCCTCCTCCTCTCTCTTCCTCCTCTCTCCTCTTCCTCTCTCTTCCTCCTCTCTCTTCCACTTCTCTCCTCCACCTCTCTCCTCTTCCTCTCTCTTCCTCCTCTCTCTTCCTCCTGTCTCTTACTCCTCTCTCTTCCTCCTATCTCTTCCCCCTCTCTCTTCCTCCTCTCTCTTCCTCCTCTCTCTTCCGTCTCTCTCCTCCTCCTCTCTCCTCTTCCTGTCTTCTCTTCCTCTCTCATCCTCCTCTCTCTTCCTCTTCTCTCTTCCTCCTCTCTGTTACTTCTCTCTCTTTCTCTTCTCTCTTCCTCCTCTCTCTTCCTCCTCTCTCCTCCTCCTCTCTCCTCCTACTCTCTCTTCCTCCTCTCTCTTCCTCCTTTCTCTTATTCCTCTCTCCTTCTCCTGTCTCATCCTCCTCTCTCTTCCTCCTTTATGCTCTTCCTCCTCTCTCTTCCTCCTCTCTCCTCCTCCTCTCTCTTCCTCCTCTCTCTTCCTCCTCTCTCTTCCTCCTCTCTCTTCCTTCTCTCTCCTCCTCCTCTCTCCTCCTCCTCTCTCTTCCTCCTCTCTCTTCCTTCTCTCTCCTCTTCATCTCTCTTCCTCCTCTCTCTTCCTCCTCTCTCTTCCTTCTCTATCCTCCTCCTCTCTCCGCCTCCTCTCTCTTCCTCCTCACTCTTCCTCCTCTCTCTTCCTCCTGTCTCTTCCTCCTCTCTCCTCCTCCTCTCTCTTAATCCTATCTCTTCCTCCTCTCTCTTCCTCCTGTCTCTTCTTCCTCTCTCTTCCTCCTCTCTCTTCCACTTCTCTCCTCCACTTCTCTCCTCTTCCTCTCTCTTCCTCCTCTCTCTTCCTCCTCTCTCTTCCTCCTCTCTCTTCCTCCTCTCTCTTCCTTCTCTCTCCTCCTCCTCTCTCCTCTTCCTGTCTTCTCTTCCTCTCTCATCCTCCTCTCTCTTCCTCTTCTGTCTTCCTCCTCTCTGTTACTTCTCTCTCTTTCTCTTCTCTCTTCATCCTCTCTCTTCCTTCTGTCTCCTCTTCCTCTCTCTTCTGCCTCTCTCTTCCTCCTCTCTCTTCCTCCTCTCTCCTCCTCCTCTCTCCTCCTACTCTCTCTTCCTCCTCTCTCTTCCTCCTTTCTCTTATTCCTCTCTCCTTCTCCTGTCTCATCCTCCTCTCTCTTCCTCCTTTATGCTCTTCCTCCTCTCTCTTACTACTCTCTCTTCCTCCTGTCTCTTCCTCCTCTCTCTTCCTCCTCTCTCTTCCTCCTCTGTCTTCCTTCTCTCTCTTCCTTCTCTCTCCTCCTGCTCTCTCTTCCTCCTCTCTCTTTCTCCTCTCTCTTCCTCCTCTGTATTCCTCCTCTCTCTTCCTCCTCTCTCTTCCTCCTCTCTCTTCCTCCTGTCTCTTCTTTCTCTCTCCTCCTCCTCTCTCTTCCTCCTCTCTCCTCCTCCTCTCTCTTCCTCCTCTCTCTTCCTCCTCTCTCTTCCTTGTCTCTCCTCCTCCTCTCTCGTCCTCCTCACTCTTCCTGCTCTCTCTTCCTCCTCTCTCTTCCTCCTCTCTCCTCTTCCTCTCTCTTCCTCCACTCTCTTCCTCCTGTCTCTTCCTCCTCTCTCTTCCTCCTATCTCTTCCTCTTCTCTCATACTCCTCTCTCTTCCTTCTCTCTCCTCCTCCTCTCTCTTCCTCCTCTCTATTCCTCCTCTCTCTTCCTCCTCTCTCTTCCTCCTCTCACTTCCTCTTCTCTCCTCCTCCTCTCTCTTCCTCCTCTCTCCTCCTCCTCTCTCTTCCTCCTCTCTCCTCTTCCTCTCTCTTCCTCCTCTCTCTTCCACTTCTCTCCTCCACCTCTCTCCTCTTCCTCTCTCTTCCTCCTCTCTCTTCCTCCTGTCTCTTACTCCTCTCTCTTCCTCCTATCTCTTCCTCCTCTCTCTTCCTCCTCTCTCTTCCTCCTCTCTCTTCCGTCTCTCTCCTCCTCCTCTCTCCTCTTCCTGTCTTCTCTTCCTCTCTCATCCTCCTCTCTCTTCCTCTTCTGTCTTCCTCCTCTCTGTTACTTCTCTCTCTTTCTCTTCTCTCTTCCTCCTCTCTCTTCCTCCTCTCTCCTCCTCCTCTCTCCTCCTACTCTCTCTTCCACCTCTCTCTTCCTCCTTTCTCTTATTCCTCTCTCCTTCTCCTGTCTCATCCTCCTCTCTCTTCCTCCTTTATGCTCTTCCTCCTCTCTCTTCCTACTCTCTCTTCCTCTTCTCTCTTCATCCTCTCTCTTCCTCCTCTCTCTTCCGTGTCTCTCCTCCTCCTCTCTCCTCCTCCTCTCTCTTCCTGCTCTCTCTTCCTCCTCTCTCTTCCTCCTCTCTCCTCTTCCTCTCTCTTCCTCCACTCTCTTCCTCCTGTCTCTTCCTCCTCTCTCTTCCTCCTATCTCTTCCTCCTGTCTCTTCCTCCTCTCTCTTCCTCCTCTCTCTTCCTCCTCTCTCTTCCTTCTCTCTCCTCCTCCTCTCTCCTCCTCCTCTCTCTTCCTACTCTCTCTTCCTCTTCTCTCTTCATCCTCTCTCTTCCTCCTCTCTCTTCCTCCTCTCTCCTCCTCCTCTCTCTTCCTCTTCTCTCTTCCTTCTCTCTCCTCTTCATCTCTCTTCCTCCTCTCTCTTCCTCCTCTCTCTTCCTTCTCTCTCCTCCTCCTCTCTCTTCCTCCTATCTCTTCCTCCTGTCTCTTCCTGCTCTCTCTTCCTTCTCTCTCCTCCTCCTCTCTCCTCCTCCTCTCTCTTCCTCCTCTCTCTTCCTTCTCTCTCCTCTTCCTGCCTCTTCCTCCTCTCTCTTCCTCCTCTCTCTTCCTCCTCTCTCCTCCTCCTCTCTCTTCCTCCTCTCTCTTCCTCCTCTCTCTTCCTCCTCTCTCTTCCTTCTCTCTCCTCCTCCTCTCTCCTCCTCCTCTCTCTTCCTCCTCTCTCTTCCTTCTCTCTCCTCTTCATCTCTCTTCCTCCTCTCTCTTCCTCCTCTCTCTTCCTTCTCTCTCCTCCTCCTCTCTCCGCCTCCTCTCTCTTCCTCCTCACTCTTCCTCCTCTCTCTTCCTCCTGTCTCTTCCTCCTCTCTCCTCCTCCTCTCTCTTAATCCTATCTCTTCCTCCTCTCTCTTCCTCCTGTCTCTTCTTCATCTCTCTTCCTCCTCTCTCTTCCTCCACTCTCTTCCTCCTGTCTCTTCCTCCGCTCTCTTCCTCCTATCTCTTCCTCTTCTCTCATACTCCTCTCTCTTCCTTCTCTCTCCTCCTCCTCTCTCTTCCTCCTCTCTATTCCTCCTCTCTCTTCCTCCTCTCTCTTCCTCCTCTCACTTCCTCTTCTCTCCTCCTCCTCTCTCTTCCTCCTCTCTCTTCCTCCACTCTCTTCCTCCTGTCTCTTCCTCCTCTCTCTTCCTCCTATCTCTTCCTCTTCTCTCATACTCCTCTCTCTTCCTTCTCTCTCCTCCTCCTCTCTCTACCTCCTCTCTATTCCTCCTCTCTCTTCCTCCTCTCTCTTCCTCCTCTCACTTCCTCTTCTCTCCTCCTCCTCTCTCTTCCTCCTCTCTCCTCCTCCTCTCTCTTCCTCCTCTCTCCTCTTCCTCTATCTTCCTCCTCTCTCTTCCACTTCTCTCCTCCACCCCTCTCCTCTTCCTCTCTCTTCCTCCTCTCTCTTCCTCCTGTCTCTTCCTCCTCTCTCTTCCTCCTATCTCTTCCTCCAGTCTCTTCCTCCTCTCTCTTCCTCCTCTCTCTTCCTCCTCTCTCTTCCTCCTATCTCTTCCTCCAGTCTCTTCCTCCTCTCTCTTCCTCCTCTCTCTTCCTCCTCTCTCTTCCGTCTCTCTCCTCCTCCTCTCTCCTCTTCCTGTCTTCTCTTCCTCTCTCTTCCTCCTCTCTCTTCCTCCTCTCTCCTCCTCCTCTCTCCTCCTACTCTCTCTTCCTCCTCTCTCCTCTTCCTTTCTCTTATTCCTCTCTCCTTCTCCTGTCTCATCCTCCTCTCTCTTCCTCCTCTCACTTCCTCCTGTCTCTTCCTCCTCTCTCTTAGTCCTCTCTCTTCATCCTCTCTCTTCCTTCTCTCTCTTCCTTCTCTCTCCTCCTGCTCTCTCTTCATCCTCTCTCTTTCTCCTCTCTCTTCCTCCTCTCTATTCCTGCTCTCTCGTCCTCCTCTCACTTCCTCCTCTCTCTTCCTCCTGTCTCTTCTTTCTCTCTCCTCCTCCTCTCTCTTCCTCCTCTCTTCTCCTCCTCTCTCTTCCTCCTCTCTCTTCCTCCTCTCTCTTCCTTGTCTCTCCTCCTCCTCTCTCCTCCTCCTCACTCTTCCTGCTCTCTCTTCCTCCTCTCTCTTCCTCCTCTCTCTTCCTCCTCTCTCTTCCTCCTCTCTCTTCCTTCTCTCTCCTCCTCCTCTCTCCTCCTCCTCTCTCCGCCTCCTCTCTCTTCCTCCTCACTCTTCCTTCTCTCTCTTCCTCCTGTCTCTTCCTCCTCTCTCCTCCTCCTCTCTCTTAATCCTCTCTCTTCCTCCTCTCTCTTCCTCCTGTCTCTTCTTCCTCTCTCTTCCTCCTCTCTCTTCCTCCACTCTCTTCCTCCTGTCTCTTCCTCCTCTCTCTTCCTCCTATCTCTTCCTCTTCTCTCATACTCCTCTCTCTTCCTTCTCTCTCCTCCTCCTCTCTCTTCCTCCTCTCTATTCCTCCTCTCTCTTCCTCCTCTCTCTTCCTTCTCTCACTTCCTCTTCTCTCCTCCTCATCTCTCTTCCTCCTCTCTCCTCCACCTCTCTCTTCCTCCTCTCTCCTCTTCCTCTCCCTTCCTCCTCTCTCTTCCACTTCTCTCCTCCACCTCTCTCCTCTTCCTCTCTCTTCCTCCTCTCTCTTCCTTCTGTCTCCTCTTCCTCTCTCTTCTGCCTCTCTCTTCATCCTCTCTCTTCCTCCTCTCTCCTCCTCCTCTCTCCTCCTACTCTCTCTTCCTCCTCTCTCTTCCTCCTTTCTCTTATTCCTCTCTCCTTCTCCTGTCTCATCCTCCTCTCTCTTCCTCCTTTATGCTCTTCCTCCTCTCTCTTCCTACTCTCTCTTCCTCCTGTCTCTTCCTCCTCTCTCTTCCTCCTCTCTCTTCCTCCTCTCTCTTCCTTCTCTCTCCTCCTCCTCTCTCCTCCTCCTCTCTCTTCCTACTCTCTCTTCCTCTTCTCTCTTCATCCTCTCTCTTCCTCCTCTCTCTTCCTCCTATCTCCTTCTCCTCTCTCCTCCTCCTCACTCTTCCTGCTCTCTCTTCCTCCTCTCTCTTCCTCCTCTCTCCTCTTCCTCTCTCTTCCACCACTCTCTTCCTCCTCTCTCTTCCTCCTCTCTCTTCCTCCTATCTCTTCCTCCTGTCTCTTCCTCCTCTCTCTTCCTCCTCTCTCTTCCTCCTCTCTCTTCCTTCTCTCTCCTCCTCCTCTCTCCTCCTCCTCTCTCTTCCTACTCTCTCTTCCTCTTCTCTCTTCATCCTCTCTCTTCCTCCTCTCTCTTCCTCCTATCTCCTTCTCCTCTCTCTTCCTCCTCTCTCTTCCACTTCTCTCCTCCACCTCTCTCCTCTTCCTCTCTCTTCCTCCTCTCTCTTCCTCCTGTCTCTTACTCCTCTCTCTTCCTCCTATCTCTTCCTCCTCTCTCTTCCTCCTCTCTCTTCCTCCTCTCTCTTCCTTCTCTCTCCTCCTCCTCTCTCCTCTTCCTGTCTTCTCTTCCTCTCTCATCCTCCTCTCTCTTCCTCTTCTGTCTTCCTCCTCTCTGTTACTTCTCTCTCTTTCTCTTCTCTCTTCATCCTCTCTCTTCCTTCTGTCTCCTCTTCCTCTCTCTTCTGCCTCTCTCTTCCTCCTCTCTCTTCCTCCTCTCTCCTCCTCCTCTCTCCTCCTACTCTCTCTTCCTCCTCTCTCTTCCTCCTTTCTCTTATTCCTCTCTCCTTCTCCTGTCTCATCCTCCTCTCTCTTCCTCCTTTATGCTCTTCCTCCTCTCTCTTACTACTCTCTCTTCCTCCTGTCTCTTCCTCCTCTCTCTTCCTCCTGTCTCTTCCTCCTGTCTCTTCCTCCTCTCTCTTCCTCCTCTCTCTTCCTCCTCTGTCTTCCTTCTCTCTCTTCCTTCTCTCTCCTCCTGCTCTCTCTTCCTCCTCTCTCTTTCTCCTCTCTCTTCCTCCTCTGTATTCCTCCTCTCTCTTCCTCCTCTCACTTCCTCCTCTCTCTTCCTCCTGTCTCTTCTTTCTCTATCCTCCTCCTCTCTCTTCCTCCTCTCTCCTCCTCCTCTCTCTTCCTCCTCTCTCTTCCTCCTCTCTCTTCCTTGTCTCTCCTGTTCCTCTCTCGTCCTCCTCACTATTCCTGCTCTCTCTTCCTCCTCTCTCTTCCTCCTCTCTCCTCTTCCTCTCTCTTCTTCCACTCTCTTCCTCCTGTCTCTTCCTCCTCTCTCTTCCTCCTATCTCTTCCTCTTCTCTCATACTCCTCTCTCTTCCTTCTCTCTCCTCCTCCTCTCTCTTCCTCCTCTCTATTCCTCCTCTCTCTTCCTCCTCTCTCTTCCTCCTCTCACTTCCTCTTCTCTCCTCCTCCTCTCTCTTCCTCCTCTCTCCTCCTCCTCTCTCTTCCTCCTCTCTCCTCTTCCTCTCTCTTCCTCCTCTCTCTTCCACTTCTCTCCTCCACCTCTCTCCTCTTCCTCTCTCTTCCTCCTCTCTCTTCCTCCTGTCTCTTACTCCTCTCTCTTCCTCGTATCTCTTCCTCCTCTCTCTTCCTCCTCTCTCTTCCGTCTCTCTCCTCCTCCTCTCTCCTCTTCCTGTCTTCTCTTCCTCTCTCATCCTCCTCTCTCTTCCTCTTCAGTCTTCCTCCTCTCTGTTACTTCTCTCTCTTTCTCTTCTCTCTTCCTCCTCTCTCTTCCTCCTCTCTCCTCCTCCTCTCTCCTCCTACTCTCTCTTCCTCCTCTCTCTTCCTCCTTTCTCTTATTCCTCTCTCCTTCTCCTGTCTCATCCTCCTCTCTCTTCCTCCTTTATGCTCTTCCTCCTCTCTCTTCCTACTCTCTCTTCCTCCTGTCTCTTCCTCCTCTATCTTCCTCCTCTCTCTTCCTCTTCTCTCTTCCTTCTCTCTCCTCCTCCTCTCTCCTCCTCCTGTCTCTTCCTACTCTCTCTTCCTCTTCTCTCTTCATCCTCTCTCTTCCTCCTCTCTCTTCCGTGTCTCTCCTCCTCCTCTCTCCTCCTCCTCTCTCTTCCTGCTCTCTCTTCCTCCTCTCTCTTCCTCCTCTCTCCTCTTCCTCTCTCTTCCTCCACTCTCTTCCTCCTGTCTCTTCCTCCTGTCTCTTCCTCCTATCTCTTCCTCCTGTCTCTTCCTCCTCTCTCTTCCTCCTCTCTCTTCCTCCTCTCTCTTCTTTCTCTCTCCTCCTCCTCTCTCCTCCTCCTCTCTCTTCCTCCTCTCTCTTCCTCCTCTCTCTTCCTCTTCTCTCTTCCTTCTCTCTCCTCTTCATCTCTCTTCCTCCTCTCTCTTCCTCCTCTCTCTTCCTTCTCTCTCCTCCTCCTCTCTCTTCATCCTATCTCTTCCTCCTGTCTCTTCCTGCTCTCTCTTCCTTCTCTCTCCTCCTCCTCTCTCCTCCTCCTCTCTCTTCCTCCTCTCTCTTCCTTCTCTCTCCTCTTCCTGCCTCTTCCTCCTCTCTCCTCTTCCTCTCTCTTCCTCCACTCTCTTCCTCCTGTCTCTTCCTCCTGTCTCTTCCTCCTATCTCTTCCTCCTGTCTCTTCCTCCTCTCTCTTCCTCCTCTCTCTTCCTCCTCTCTCTTCCTTCTCTCTCCTCCTCCTCTCTCCTCCTCCTCTCTCTTCCTCCTCTCTCTTCCTCCTCTCTCTTCCTCTTCTCTCTTCCTTCTCTCTCCTCTTCATCTCTCTTCCTCCTCTCTCTTCCTCCTCTCTCTTCCTTCTCTCTCCTCCTCCTCTCTCTTCATCCTATCTCTTCCTCCTGTCTCTTCCTGCTCTCTCTTCCTTCTCTCTCCTCCTCCTCTCTCCTCCTCCTCTCTCTTCCTCCTCTCTCTTCCTTCTCTCTCCTCTTCCTGCCTCTTCCTCCTCTCTCTTCCTCCTCTCTCTTCCTCCTCTCTCCTCCTCCTCTCTCTTCCTCCTCTCTCTTCCTCCTCTCTCTTCCTCCTCTCTCTTCCTTCTCTCTCCTCCTCCTCTCTCCTCCTCCTCTCTCTTCCTCCTCTCTCTTCCTTCTCTCTCCTCTTCATCTCTCTTCCTCCTCTCTCTTCCTCCTCTCTCTTCCTTCTCTCTCCTCCTCCTCTCTCCGCCTCCTCTCTCTTCCTCCTCACTCTTCCTCCTCTCTCTTCCTCCTGTCTCTTCCTCCTCTCTCCTCCTCCTCTCTCTTAATCCTATCTCTTCCTCCTCTCTCTTCCTCCTCTCTCTTCCTCCTCTCTCTTCCGTCTCTCTCCTCCTCATCTCTCCTCTTCCTGACTTCTCTTCCTCTCTCATCCTCCTCTCTCTTCCTCTTCTGTCTTCCTCCTCTCTGTTACTTCTCTCTCTTTCTCTTCTCTCTTCATCCTCTCTCTTCCTTCTGTCTCCTCTTCCTCTCTCTTCTGCCTCTCTCTTCCTCCTCTCTCTTCCTCCTCTCTCCTCCTCCTCTCTCCTCCTACTCTCTCTTCCTCCTCTCTCTTCCTCCTTTCTCTTATTCCTCTCTCCTTCTCCTGTCTCATCCTCCTCTCTCTTCCTCCTTTATGCTCTTCCTCCTCTCTCTTCTTACTCTCTCTTCCTCCTCTCTCTTCCTCCTCTCTCTTCCTCCTCTCTCTTCCTCCTCTCTCTTCCTTCTCTCTCCTCCTCCTCTCTCCTCCTCCTCTCTCTTCCTACTCTCTCTTCCTCTTCTCTCTTCATCCTCTCTCTTCCTCCTCTCTCTTCCTCCTATCTCCTTCTCCTCTCTCCTCCTCCTCACTCTTCCTGCTCTCTCTTCCTCCTCTCTCTTCCTCCTCTCTCCTCTTCCTCTCTCTTCCTCCACTCTCTTCCTCCTCTCTCTTCCTCCTCTCTCTTCCTCCTATCTCTTCCTCCTGTCTCTTCCTCCTCTCTCTTCCTCCTCTCTCTTCCTCCTCTCTCTTCCTTCTCTCTCCTCCTCCTCTCTCCTCCTCCTCTCTCTTCCTACTCTCTCTTCCTCTTCTCTCTTCATCCTCTCTCTTCCTCCTCTCTCTTCCTCCTTTATGCTCTTCCTCCTCTCTCTTCCTACTCTCTCTTCCTCCTGTCTCTTCCTCCTCTATCTTCCTCCTCTCTCTTCCTCTTCTCTCTTCCTTCTCTCTCCTCCTCCTCTCTCCTCCTCCTGTCTCTTCCTACTCTCTCTTCCTCTTCTCTCTTCATCCTCTCTCTTCCTCCTCTCTCTTCCGTGTCTCTCCTCCTCCTCTCTCCTCCTCCTCTCTCTTCCTGCTCTCTCTTCCTCCTCTCTCTTCCTCCTCTCTCCTCTTCCTCTCTCTTCCTCCACTCTCTTCCTCCTGTCTCTTCCTCCTGTCTCTTCCTCCTATCTCTTCCTCCTGTCTCTTCCTCCTCTCTCTTCCTCCTCTCTCTTCCTCCTCTCTCTTCCTTCTCTCTCCTCCTCCTCTCTCCTCCTCCTCTCTCTTCCTACTCTCTCTTCCTCTTCTCTCTTCATCCTCTCTCTTCCTCCTCTCTCTTCCTCCTCTCTCTTCCTCCTCTCTCTTCCTTCTCTCTCCTCCTCCTCTCTCCTCCTCCTCTCTCTTCCTCCTCTCTCTTCCTTCTCTCTCCTCTTCATCTCTCTTCCTCCTCTCTCTTCCTCCTCTCTCTTCCTTCTCTCTCCTCCTCCTCTCTCCGCCTCCTCTCTCTTCCTACTCACTCTTCCTCCTCTCTCTTCCTCCTGTCTCTTCCTCCTCTCTCCTCCTCCTCTCTCTTAATCCTATCTCTTCCTCCTCTCTCTTCCTCCTGTCTCTTCTTCATCTCTCTTCCTCCTCTCTCTTCCTCCACTCTCTTCCTCCTGTCTCTTCCTCCGCTCTCTTCCTCCTATCTCTTCCTCTTCTCTCATACTCCTCTCTCTTCCTTCTCTCTCCTCCTCCTCTCTCTTCCTCCTCTCTATTCCTCCTCTCTCTTCCTCCTCTCTCTTCCTCCTCTCACTTCCTCTTCTCTCCTCCTCCTCTCTCTTCCTCCTCTCTCTTCCTCCACTCTCTTCCTCCTGTCTCTTCCTCCTCTCTCTTCCTCCTATCTCTTCCTCTTCTCTCATACTCCTCTCTCTTCCTTCTCTCTCCTCCTCCTCTCTCTACCTCCTCTCTATTCCTCCTCTCTCTTCCTCCTCTCTCTTCCTCCTCTCACTTCCTCTTCTCTCCTCCTCCTCTCTCTTCCTCCTCTCTCCTCCTCCTCTCTCTTCCTCCTCTCTCCTCTTCCTCTATCTTCCTCCTCTCTCTTCCACTTCTCTCCTCCACCCCTCTCCTCTTCCTCTCTCTTCCTCCTCTCTCTTCCTCCTGTCTCTTCCTCCTCTCTCTTCCTCCTATCTCTTCCTCCAGTCTCTTCCTCCTCTCTCTTCCTCCTCTCTCTTCCTCCTCTCTCTTCCTCCTATCTCTTCCTCCAGTCTCTTCCTCCTCTCTCTTCCTCCTCTCTCTTCCTCCTCTCTCTTCCGTCTCTCTCCTCCTCCTCTCTCCTCTTCCTGTCTTCTCTTCCTCTCTCTTCCTCCTCTCTCTTCCTCCTCTCTCCTCCTCCTCTCTCCTCCTACTCTCTCTTCCTCCTCTCTCCTCTTCCTTTCTCTTATTCCTCTCTCCTTCTCCTGTCTCATCCTCCTCTCTCTTCCTCCTCTCACTTCCTCCTGTCTCTTCCTCCTCTCTCTTAGTCCTCTCTCTTCATCCTCTCTCTTCCTTCTCTCTCTTCCTTCTCTCTCCTCCTGCTCTCTCTTCATCCTCTCTCTTTCTCCTCTCTCTTCCTCCTCTCTATTCCTGCTCTCTCGTCCTCCTCTCACTTCCTCCTCTCTCTTCCTCCTGTCTCTTCTTTCTCTCTCCTCCTCCTCTCTCTTCCTCCTCTCTTCTCCTCCTCTCTCTTCCTCCTCTCTCTTCCTCCTCTCTCTTCCTTGTCTCTCCTCCTCCTCTCTCCTCCTCCTCACTCTTCCTGCTCTCTCTTCCTCCTCTCTCTTCCTCCTCTCTCTTCCTCCTCTCTCTTCCTCCTCTCTCTTCCTTCTCTCTCCTCCTCCTCTCTCCTCCTCCTCTCTCCGCCTCCTCTCTCTTCCTCCTCACTCTTCCTTCTCTCTCTTCCTCCTGTCTCTTCCTCCTCTCTCCTCCTCCTCTCTCTTAATCCTCTCTCTTCCTCCTCTCTCTTCCTCCTGTCTCTTCTTCCTCTCTCTTCCTCCTCTCTCTTCCTCCACTCTCTTCCTCCTGTCTCTTCCTCCTCTCTCTTCCTCCTATCTCTTCCTCTTCTCTCATACTCCTCTCTCTTCCTTCTCTCTCCTCCTCCTCTCTCTTCCTCCTCTCTATTCCTCCTCTCTCTTCCTCCTCTCTCTTCCTTCTCTCACTTCCTCTTCTCTCCTCCTCATCTCTCTTCCTCCTCTCTCCTCCACCTCTCTCTTCCTCCTCTCTCCTCTTCCTCTCTCTTCCTCCTCTCTCTTCCACTTCTCTCCTCCACCTCTCTCCTCTTCCTCTCTCTTCCTCCTCTCTCTTCCTTCTGTCTCCTCTTCCTCTCTCTTCTGCCTCTCTCTTCATCCTCTCTCTTCCTCCTCTCTCCTCCTCCTCTCTCCTCCTACTCTCTCTTCCTCCTCTCTCTTCCTCCTTTCTCTTATTCCTCTCTCCTTCTCCTGTCTCATCCTCCTCTCTCTTCCTCCTTTATGCTCTTCCTCCTCTCTCTTCCTACTCTCTCTTCCTCCTGTCTCTTCCTCCTCTCTCTTCCTCCTCTCTCTTCCTCCTCTCTCTTCCTTCTCTCTCCTCCTCCTCTCTCCTCCTCCTCTCTCTTCCTACTCTCTCTTCCTCTTCTCTCTTCATCCTCTCTCTTCCTCCTCTCTCTTCCTCCTATCTCCTTCTCCTCTCTCCTCCTCCTCACTCTTCCTGCTCTCTCTTCCTCCTCTCTCTTCCTCCTCTCTCCTCTTCCTCTCTCTTCCACCACTCTCTTCCTCCTCTCTCTTCCTCCTCTCTCTTCCTCCTATCTCTTCCTCCTGTCTCTTCCTCCTCTCTCTTCCTCCTCTCTCTTCCTCCTCTCTCTTCCTTCTCTCTCCTCCTCCTCTCTCCTCCTCCTCTCTCTTCCTACTCTCTCTTCCTCTTCTCTCTTCATCCTCTCTCTTCCTCCTCTCTCTTCCTCCTATCTCCTTCTCCTCTCTCTTCCTCCTCTCTCTTCCACTTCTCTCCTCCACCTCTCTCCTCTTCCTCTCTCTTCCTCCTCTCTCTTCCTCCTGTCTCTTACTCCTCTCTCTTCCTCCTATCTCTTCCTCCTCTCTCTTCCTCCTCTCTCTTCCTCCTCTCTCTTCCTTCTCTCTCCTCCTCCTCTCTCCTCTTCCTGTCTTCTCTTCCTCTCTCATCCTCCTCTCTCTTCCTCTTCTGTCTTCCTCCTCTCTGTTACTTCTCTCTCTTTCTCTTCTCTCTTCATCCTCTCTCTTCCTTCTGTCTCCTCTTCCTCTCTCTTCTGCCTCTCTCTTCCTCCTCTCTCTTCCTCCTCTCTCCTCCTCCTCTCTCCTCCTACTCTCTCTTCCTCCTCTCTCTTCCTCCTTTCTCTTATTCCTCTCTCCTTCTCCTGTCTCATCCTCCTCTCTCTTCCTCCTTTATGCTCTTCCTCCTCTCTCTTACTACTCTCTCTTCCTCCTGTCTCTTCCTCCTCTCTCTTCCTCCTGTCTCTTCCTCCTGTCTCTTCCTCCTCTCTCTTCCTCCTCTCTCTTCCTCCTCTGTCTTCCTTCTCTCTCTTCCTTCTCTCTCCTCCTGCTCTCTCTTCCTCCTCTCTCTTTCTCCTCTCTCTTCCTCCTCTGTATTCCTCCTCTCTCTTCCTCCTCTCACTTCCTCCTCTCTCTTCCTCCTGTCTCTTCTTTCTCTCTCCTCCTCCTCTCTCTTCCTCCTCTCTCCTCCTCCTCTCTCTTCCTCCTCTCTCTTCCTCCTCTCTCTTCCTTGTCTCTCCTGTTCCTCTCTCGTCCTCCTCACTATTCCTGCTCTCTCTTCCTCCTCTCTCTTCCTCCTCTCTCCTCTTCCTCTCTCTTCTTCCACTCTCTTCCTCCTGTCTCTTCCTCCTCTCTCTTCCTCCTATCTCTTCCTCTTCTCTCATACTCCTCTCTCTTCCTTCTCTCTCCTCCTCCTCTCTCTTCCTCCTCTCTATTCCTCCTCTCTCTTCCTCCTCTCTCTTCCTCCTCTCACTTCCTCTTCTCTCCTCCTCCTCTCTCTTCCTCCTCTCTCCTCCTCCTCTCTCTTCCTCCTCTCTCCTCTTCCTCTCTCTTCCTCCTCTCTCTTCCACTTCTCTCCTCCACCTCTCTCCTCTTCCTCTCTCTTCCTCCTCTCTCTTCCTCCTGTCTCTTACTCCTCTCTCTTCCTCGTATCTCTTCCTCCTCTCTCTTCCTCCTCTCTCTTCCGTCTCTCTCCTCCTCCTCTCTCCTCTTCCTGTCTTCTCTTCCTCTCTCATCCTCCTCTCTCTTCCTCTTCAGTCTTCCTCCTCTCTGTTACTTCTCTCTCTTTCTCTTCTCTCTTCCTCCTCTCTCTTCCTCCTCTCTCCTCCTCCTCTCTCCTCCTACTCTCTCTTCCTCCTCTCTCTTCCTCCTTTCTCTTATTCCTCTCTCCTTCTCCTGTCTCATCCTCCTCTCTCTTCCTCCTTTATGCTCTTCCTCCTCTCTCTTCCTACTCTCTCTTCCTCCTGTCTCTTCCTCCTCTATCTTCCTCCTCTCTCTTCCTCTTCTCTCTTCCTTCTCTCTCCTCCTCCTCTCTCCTCCTCCTGTCTCTTCCTACTCTCTCTTCCTCTTCTCTCTTCATCCTCTCTCTTCCTCCTCTCTCTTCCGTGTCTCTCCTCCTCCTCTCTCCTCCTCCTCTCTCTTCCTGCTCTCTCTTCCTCCTCTCTCTTCCTCCTCTCTCCTCTTCCTCTCTCTTCCTCCACTCTCTTCCTCCTGTCTCTTCCTCCTGTCTCTTCCTCCTATCTCTTCCTCCTGTCTCTTCCTCCTCTCTCTTCCTCCTCTCTCTTCCTCCTCTCTCTTCCTTCTCTCTCCTCCTCCTCTCTCCTCCTCCTCTCTCTTCCTACTCTCTCTTCCTCTTCTCTCTTCATCCTCTCTCTTCCTCCTCTCTCTTCCTCCTCTCTCTTCCTCCTCTCTCTTCCCTCTTCTCTCTTCCTTCTCTCTCCTCTTCATCTCTCTTCCTCCTCTCTCTTCCTCCTCTCTCTTCCTTCTCTCTCCTCCTCCTCTCTCTTCATCCTATCTCTTCTCCTGTCTCTTCCTGCTCTCTCTTCCTTCTCTCTCCTCCTCCTCTCTCCTCCTCCTCTCTCTTCCTCCTCTCTCTTCCTTCTCTCTCCTCTCCTGCCTCTTCCTCCTCTCTCTTCCTCCTCTCTCTTCCTCCTCTCTCCTCCTCCTCTCTCTTCCTCCTCTCTCTCCTCCTCTCTCTTCCTTCCTCCTCTCTCTTCCTTCTCTCTCCTCCTCCTCTCTCCTCCTCCTCTCTCTTCCTCCTCTCTCTTCCTTCTCTCTCCTCTTCATCTCTCTTCCTCCTCTCTCTTCCTCCTCTCTCTTCCTTCTCTCTCCTCCTCCTCTCTCCGCCTCCTCTCTCTTCCTCCTCACTCTTCCTCCTCTCTCTTCCTCCTGTCTCTTCCTCCTCTCTCCTCCTCCTCTCTCTTAATCCTATCTCTTCCTCCTCTCTCTTCCTCCTCTCTCTTCCTCCTCTCTCTTCCGTCTCTCTCCTCCTCATCTCTCCTCTTCCTGACTTCTCTTCCTCTCTCATCCTCCTCTCTCTTCCTCTTCTGTCTTCCTCCTCTCTGTTACTTCTCTCTCTTTCTCTTCTCTCTTCATCCTCTCTCTTCCTTCTGTCTCCTCTTCCTCTCTCTTCTGCCTCTCTCTTCCTCCTCTCTCTTCCTCCTCTCTCCTCCTCCTCTCTCCTCCTACTCTCTCTTCCTCCTCTCTCTTCCTCCTTTCTCTTATTCCTCTCTCCTTCTCCTGTCTCATCCTCCTCTCTCTTCCTCCTTTATGCTCTTCCTCCTCTCTCTTCTTACTCTCTCTTCCTCCTCTCTCTTCCTCCTCTCTCTTCCTCCTCTCTCTTCCTCCTCTCTCTTCCTTCTCTCTCCTCCTCCTCTCTCCTCCTCCTCTCTCTTCCTACTCTCTCTTCCTCTTCTCTCTTCATCCTCTCTCTTCCTCCTCTCTCTTCCTCCTATCTCCTTCTCCTCTCTCCTCCTCCTCACTCTTCCTGCTCTCTCTTCCTCCTCTCTCTTCCTCCTCTCTCCTCTTCCTCTCTCTTCCTCCACTCTCTTCCTCCTCTCTCTTCCTCCTCTCTCTTCCTCCTATCTCTTCCTCCTGTCTCTTCCTCCTCTCTCTTCCTCCTCTCTCTTCCTCCTCTCTCTTCCTTCTCTCTCCTCCTCCTCTCTCCTCCTCCTCTCTCTTCCTACTCTCTCTTCCTCTTCTCTCTTCATCCTCTCTCTTCCTCCTCTCTCTTCCTCCTTTATGCTCTTCCTCCTCTCTCTTCCTACTCTCTCTTCCTCCTGTCTCTTCCTCCTCTATCTTCCTCCTCTCTCTTCCTCTTCTCTCTTCCTTCTCTCTCCTCCTCCTCTCTCCTCCTCCTGTCTCTTCCTACTCTCTCTTCCTCTTCTCTCTTCATCCTCTCTCTTCCTCCTCTCTCTTCCGTGTCTCTCCTCCTCCTCTCTCCTCCTCCTCTCTCTTCCTGCTCTCTCTTCCTCCTCTCTCTTCCTCCTCTCTCCTCTTCCTCTCTCTTCCTCCACTCTCTTCCTCCTGTCTCTTCCTCCTGTCTCTTCCTCCTATCTCTTCCTCCTGTCTCTTCCTCCTCTCTCTTCCTCCTCTCTCTTCCTCCTCTCTCTTCCTTCTCTCTCCTCCTCCTCTCTCCTCCTCCTCTCTCTTCCTACTCTCTCTTCCTCTTCTCTCTTCATCCTCTCTCTTCCTCCTCTCTCTTCCTCCTCTCTCCTCCTCCTCTCTCTTCCTCTTCTCTCTTCCTTCTCTCTCCTCTTCATCTCTCTTCCTCCTCTCTCTTCCTCCTCTCTCTTCCTTCTCTCTCCTCCTCCTCTCTCTTCATCCTATCTCTTCCTCCTGTCTCTTCCTGCTCTCTCTTCCTTCTCTCTCCTCCTCCTCTCTCCTCCTCCTCTCTCTTCCTCCTCTCTCTTCCTTCTCTCTCCTCTTCCTGCCTCTTCCTCCTCTCTCTTCCTCCTCTCTCTTCCTCCTCTCTCCTCCTCCTCTCTCTTCCTCCTCTCTCTTCCTCCTCTCTCTTCCTCCTCTCTCTTCCTTCTCTCTCCTCCTCCTCTCTCCTCCTCCTCTCTCTTCCTCCTCTCTCTTCCTTCTCTCTCCTCTTCATCTCTCTTCCTCCTCTCTCTTCCTCCTCTCTCTTCCTTCTCTCTCCTCCTCCTCTCTCCGCCTCCTCTCTCTTCCTCCTCACTCTTCCTCCTCTCTCTTCCTCCTGTCTCTTCCTCCTCTCTCCTCCTCCTCTCTCTTAATCCTATCTCTTCCTCCTCTCTCTTCCTCCTCTCTCTTCCTCCTCTCTCTTCCGTCTCTCTCCTCCTCATCTCTCCTCTTCCTGACTTCTCTTCCTCTCTCATCCTCCTCTCTCTTCCTCTTCTGTCTTCCTCCTCTCTGTTACTTCTCTCTCTTTCTCTTCTCTCTTCATCCTCTCTCTTCCTTCTGTCTCCTCTTCCTCTCTCTTCTGCCTCTCTCTTCCTCCTCTCTCTTCCTCCTCTCTCCTCCTCCTCTCTCCTCCTACTCTCTCTTCCTCCTCTCTCTTCCTCCTTTCTCTTATTCCTCTCTCCTTCTCCTGTCTCATCCTCCTCTCTCTTCCTCCTTTATGCTCTTCCTCCTCTCTCTTCTTACTCTCTCTTCCTCCTCTCTCTTCCTCCTCTCTCTTCCTCCTCTCTCTTCCTCCTCTCTCTTCCTTCTCTCTCCTCCTCCTCTCTCCTCCTCCTCTCTCTTCCTACTCTCTCTTCCTCTTCTCTCTTCATCCTCTCTCTTCCTCCTCTCTCTTCCTCCTATCTCCTTCTCCTCTCTCCTCCTCCTCACTCTTCCTGCTCTCTCTTCCTCCTCTCTCTTCCTCCTCTCTCCTCTTCCTCTCTCTTCCTCCACTCTCTTCCTCCTCTCTCTTCCTCCTCTCTCTTCCTCCTATCTCTTCCTCCTGTCTCTTCCTCCTCTCTCTTCCTCCTCTCTCTTCCTCCTCTCTCTTCCTTCTCTCTCCTCCTCCTCTCTCCTCCTCCTCTCTCTTCCTACTCTCTCTTCCTCTTCTCTCTTCATCCTCTCTCTTCCTCCTCTCTCTTCCTCCTATCTCCTTCTCCTCTCTCTTCCTCCTCTCTCTTCCACTTCTCTCCTCCACTTCTCTCCTCTTCCTCTCTCTTCCTCCTCTCTCTTCCTCCTCTCTCTTCCTCCTCTCTCTTCCTCCTCTCTCTTCCTTCTCTCTCCTCCTCCTCTCTCCTCTTCCTGTCTTCTCTTCCTCTCTCATCCTCCTCTCTCTTCCTCTTCTGTCTTCCTCCTCTCTGTTACTTCTCTCTCTTTCTCTTCTCTCTTCATCCTCTCTCTTCCTTCTGTCTCCTCTTCCTCTCTCTTCTGCCTCTCTCTTCCTCCTCTCTCTTCCTCCTCTCTCCTCCTCCTCTCTCCTCCTACTCTCTCTTCCTCCTCTCTCTTCCTCCTTTCTCTTATTCCTCTCTCCTTCTCCTGTCTCATCCTCCTCTCTCTTCCTCCTTTATGCTCTTCCTCCTCTCTCTTACTACTCTCTCTTCCTCCTGTCTCTTCCTCCTCTCTCTTCCTCCTGTCTCTTCCTCCTGTCTCTTCCTCCTCTCTCTTCCTCCTCTCTCTTCCTCCTCTGTCTTCCTTCTCTCTCTTCCTTCTCTCTCCTCCTGCTCTCTCTTCCTCCTCTCTCTTTCTCCTCTCTCTTCCTCCTCTGTATTCCTCCTCTCTCTTCCTCCTCTCTCTTCCTCCTCTCTCTTCCTCCTGTCTCTTCTTTCTCTCTCCTCCTCCTCTCTCTTCCTCCTCTCTCCTCCTCCTCTCTCTTCCTCCTCTCTCTTCCTCCTCTCTCTTCCTTGTCTCTCCTCCTCCTCTCTCGTCCTCCTCACTCTTCCTGCTCTCTCTTCCTCCTCTCTCTTCCTCCTCTCTCCTCTTCCTCTCTCTTCCTCCACTCTCTTCCTCCTGTCTCTTCCTCCTCTCTCTTCCTTCTATCTCTTCCTCTTCTCTCATACTCCTCTCTCTTCCTTCTCTCTCCTCCTCCTCTCTCTTCCTCCTCTCTATTCCTCCTCTCTCTTCCTCCTCTCTCTTCCTCCTCTCACTTCCTCTTCTCTCCTCCTCCTCTCTCTTCCTCCTCTCTCCTCCTCCTCTCCCTTTCTCCTCTCTCCTCTTCCTCTCTCTTCCTCCACTCTCTTCCACTTCTCTCCTCCACCCCTCTCCTCTTCCTCTCTCTTCCTCCTCTCTCTTCCTCCTGTCTCTTCCTCCTCTCTCTTCCTCCTCTCTCTTCCTCCAGTCTCTTCCTCCTCTCTCTTCCTCCTCTCTCTTCCTCCTCTCTCTTCCGTCTCTCTCCTCCTCCTCTCTCCTCTTCCTGACTTCTCTTCCTCTCTCATCCTTCTCTCTCTTCCTCTTCTGTCTTCCTCCTCTCTGTTACTTCACTCTCTTTCTCTTCACTCTTCATCTTCTCTCTTCCTTCTGTCTCCTCTTCCTCTCTCTTCTTCCTCTCTCTTCCTCCTCTCTCTTCCTCCTCTCTCCTCCTCCTCTCTCCTCCTACTCTCTCTTCCTCCTCTCTCCTCTTCCTTACTCTTATTCCTCTCTCCTTCTCCTGTCTCATCCTGCTCTCTCTTCCTCCTTTCTCTTCCTCCGCTCTCTTCCTCCTGTCTCTTCATCCTCTCTTTTCCTCCTCTCTCTTCCTCCTCTCTCTTCCTCCTCTCTCTTCCTCCTCTCTTTTCCTCCTCTCTCTTCCTCCTGTCTCTTCCTCCTCTCTCTTCCTTCTCTCTCCTCTTCCTCTCTATTCCTCCTCTCTCTTCCTCCACTCTATTACTCCTGTCTCTTCCTCCTCTCTCTTCCTCCTCTCTCCTCTTCCTCTCTATTCCTCCACTCTATTACTCCTGTCTCTTCCTTCTCTCTCTTCCTCCTGTTTCCTCTTCCTCTCTCTTCCTCCTCTCTCTTCCTTCTCTCTCCTCCTCCTCTCTCCTCCTCCTCTCTCTTCCTACTCCCTCTTCCTTCTCTATCCTCCTCCTCTCTCTTCCTCCTCTCTCTTCCTTCTCTCTCCTCTTCCTCTCTCTTCCTCCTCTCTCTTCCTACTCTCTCTTCCTCTTCTCTCTTCATCCTCTCTCTTCCTCCTCTCTCTTCCTCCTATCTCCTTCTCCTCTCTCTTCCTCCTCTCTCCTCCTACTCTCTCTTCCTCCTCTCTCTTCCTCCTCTCTCCTCTTCCTCTCTCTTCCTCCTCTCTCTTCCTCCTGTCTCTTCCTCCTCTCTCTTCATCCTCTCTCTTCCTTCTCTCTCCTCCAACCTCTCTCCTCCTCCTCTCTCTTCCTCCTCTCTCTTCCTTCTCTCTCTTCCTCCTCTCTCCTCCTCCTCTCTCTTCCTCCTCTCTCTTCATCCTCTCTCTTCCTTCTCTCTCCTCCAACCTCTCTCCTCCTCCTCTCTCTTCCTCCTCTCTCTTCCTTCTCTCTCCTCTTCCTCCCTCTTCCTCCTCTCTCTTCCTCCTCTCTCTTCCTCCTCTCTCCTCCTCCTCTCTCTTCCTCCTCTCTCTTATTCCTCTCTCTTCATCCTCTCTCTTCCTTCTCTCTCCTCCAACCTCTCTCCTCCTCCTCTCTCTTCCTCCTCTCTCTTCCTTCTCTCTCCTCTTCATCTCTCTTCCTCCTCTCTCTTCCTCCTCTCTCTTCCTTCTCTCTCCTCCTCCTCTCTCTTCCTCCTGTCTCTTCTTCCTCTCTCTTCCTCCTCTCTCTTCCTCCACTCTCTTCCTCCTGTCTCTTCCTCCTCTCCCTCCTATCTCTTCCTCTTCTCTCCTCCTCCTCTCTCTTCCTCCTCTCTCTTCCTCCACTCTCTTCCTCCTGTCTCTTCCTCCTCTCTCTTCCTCTTATCTCTTCCTCTTCTCTCATACTCCTCTCTCTTCCTTCTCTCTCCTCCTCCTCTCTCTACCTCCTCTCTATTCCTCCTCTCTCTTCCTCCTCTCTCTTCCTCCTCTCACTTCCTCTTCTCTCCTCCTCCTCTCTCTTCCTCCTCTCTCCTCCTCCTCTCTCTTCCTCCTCTCTCCTCTTCCTCTCTCTTCCTCCTCTCTCTTCCACTTATCTCCTCCACCCCTCTCCTCTTCCTCTCTCTTCCTCCTCTCTCTTCCTCCTGTCTCTTCCTCCTCTCTCTTCCTCCTATCTCTTCCTCCAGTCTCTTCCTCCTCTCTCTTCCTCCTCTCTCCTCCTCCTCTCTCCTCTTCCTGTCTTCTCTTCATCTCTCATCCTCCTCTCTCTTCCTCTTCTGTCTTCCTCCTCTCTGTTACTTCTCTCTCTTTCTCTTCACTCTTCATCTTCTCTCTTCCTTCTGTCTCCTCTTCCTCTCCCTTCTTCCTCTCTCTTCCTCCTCTCTCTTCCTCCTCTCTCCTCCTCCTCTCTCCTCCTACTCTCTTCCTCCTCTCTCCTCTTCCTTTCTCTTATTCCTCTCTCCTTCTCCTGTCTCATCCTCCTCTCTCTTCCTCCTTTATGCTCTTACTCCTCTCTCTTCCTACTCTCTCTTCCTCCTGTCTCTTCCTCCTCTCTCTTCCTACTCTCTCTTCCTCCTGTCTCTTCCTCCTCTCTCTTAGTCCTCTCTCTTCATCCTCTCTCTTCCTTCTCTCTCTTCCTTCTCTCTCCTCCTGCTCTCTCTTCCTCCTCTCTCTTTCTACTCTCTCTTCCTCCTCTCTATTCGTCCTCTCTCGTCCTCCTCTCACTTCCTCCTCTCTCTTCCTCCTGTCTCTTCCTTCTCTCTCCTCCTCCTCTCTCTTCCTCCTCTCTCCTCCTCCTCTCTCTTCCTCCTCTCTCTTCCTCCTCTCTCTTAATATCTCTCCTCCTCCTCTCTCTCCTCCTCACTCTTCCTGCTCTCTCTTCCTCCTCTCTCTTCCTCCTCTCTCCTCTTCCTCTCTCTTCCTCCACTCTCTTCCACTTCTCTCCTCCACCTCTCTCCTCTTCCTCACTCTTCCTCCTCTCTCTTCCTCCTGTCTCTTCCTCCTCTCTCTTCCTCCTATCTCTTCCTCCTGTCTCTTCCTCCTCTCTCTTTCTACTCTCTCTTCCTCCTCTCTATTCGTCCTCTCTCGTCCTCCTCTCACTTCCTCCTCTCTCTTCCTCCTGTCTCTTCTTTCTCTCTCCTCCTCCTCTCTCTTCCTCCTCTCTCCTCCTCCTCTCTCTTCCTCCTCTCTCTTCCTCCTCTCTCTTAATGTCTCTCCTCCTCCTCTCTCTCCTCCTCACTCTTCCTGCTCTCTCTTCCTCCTCTCTCTTCCTCCTCTCTCCTCTTCCTCTCTCTTCCTCCACTCTCTTCCACTTCTCTCCTCCACCTCTCTCCTCTTCCTCACTCTTCCTCCTCTCTCTTCCTCCTGTCTCTTCCTCCTCTCTCTTCCTCCTATCTCTTCCTCCTGTCTCTTCCTCCTCTCTCTTTCTACTCTCTCTTCCTCCTCTCTATTCGTCCTCTCTCGTCCTCCTCTCACTTCCTCCTCTCTCTTCCTCCTGTCTCTTCTTTCTCTCTCCTCCTCCTCTCTCTTCCTCCTCTCTCCTCCTCCTCTCTCTTCCTCCTCTCTCTTCCTCCTCTCTCTTCCTTGTCTCTCCTCCTCCTCTCTCTCCTCCTCACTCTTCCTGCTCTCTCTTCCTCCTCTCTCTTCCTCCTCTCTCCTCTTCCTCTCTCTTCCTCCACTCTCTTCCACTTCTCTCCTCCACCTCTCTCCTCTTCCTCTCTCTTCCTCCTCTCTCTTCCTCCTGTCTCTTCCTCCTCTCTCTTCCTCCTATCTCTTCCTCCTGTCTCTTCCTCCTCTCTCTTCCTCCTCTCTCTTCCTCCTCTCTCTTCCTTCTCTCTCCTCCTCCTCTCTCCTCCTCCTCTGTCCGCCTCCTCTCTCGTCCTCCTCTCACTTCCTCTTCTCTCCTCCTCCTCTCTCTTCCTCCTCTCTCCTCCTCCTCTCTCTTCCTCCTGTCTCTTCCTCCTGTCTCTTCCTCCTCTCTCTTCCTCCTCTCTCTTCCTCCTCTGTCTTCCTTCTCTCTCTTCCTTCTCTCTCCTCCTGCTCTCTCTTCCTCCTCTCTCTTTCTCCTCTCTCTTCCTCCTCTGTATTCCTCCTCTCTCTTCCTCCTCTCTCTTCCTCCTCTCTCTTCCTCCTGTCTCTTCTTTCTCTCTCCTCCTCCTCTCTCTTCCTCCTCTCTCCTCCTCCTCTCTCTTCCTCCTCTCTCTTCCTCCTCTCTCTTCCTTGTCTCTCCTCCTCCTCTCTCGTCCTCCTCACTCTTCCTGCTCTCTCTTCCTCCTCTCTCTTCCTCCTCTCTCCTCTTCCTCTCTCTTCCTCCACTCTCTTCCTCCTGTCTCTTCCTCCTCTCTCTTCCTCCTATCTCTTCCTCTTCTCTCATACTCCTCTCTCTTCCTTCTCTCTCCTCCTCCTCTCTCTTCCTCCTCTCTATTCCTCCTCTCTCTTCCTCCTCTCTCTTCCTCCTCTCACTTCCTCTTCTCTCCTCCTCCTCTCTCTTCCTCCTCTCTCCTCCTCCTCTCTCTTCCTCCTCTCTCCTCTTCCTCTCTCTTCCTCCTCTCTCTTCCACTTCTCTCCTCCACCTCTCTCCTCTTCCTCTCTCTTCCTCCTCTCTCTTCCTCCTGTCTCTTACTCCTCTCTCTTCCTCCTATCTCTTCCTCCTCTCTCTTCCTCCTCTCTCTTCCTCCTCTCTCTTCCGTCTCTCTCCTCCTCCTCTCTCCTCTTCCTGTCTTCTCTTCCTCTCTCATCCTCCTCTCTCTTCCTCTTCTGTCTTCCTCCTCTCTGTTACTTCTCTCTCTTTCTCTTATCTCTTCCTCCTCTCTCTTCCTCCTCTCTCCTCCTCCTCTCTCCTCCTACTCTCTCTTCCACCTCTCTCTTCCTCCTTTCTCTTATTCCTCTCTCCTTCTCCTGTCTCATCCTCCTCTCTCTTCCTCCTTTATGCTCTTCCTCCTCTCTCTTCCTACTCTCTCTTCCTCTTCTCTCTTCATCCTCTCTCTTCCTCCTCTCTCTTCCGTGTCTCTCCTCCTCCTCTCTCCTCCTCCTCTCTCTTCCTGCTCTCTCTTCCTCCTCTCTCTTCCTCCTCTCTCCTCTTCCTCTCTCTTCCTCCACTCTCTTCCTCCTGTCTCTTCCTCCTCTCTCTTCCTCCTATCTCTTCCTCCTGTCTCTTCCTCCTCTCTCTTCCTCCTCTCTCTTCCTCCTCTCTCTTCCTTCTCTCTCCTCCTCCTCTCTCCTCCTCCTCTCTCTTCCTACTCTCTCTTCCTCTTCTCTCTTCATCCTCTCTCTTCCTCCTCTCTCTTCCTCCTCTCTCCTCCTCCTCTCTCTTCCTCTTCTCTCTTCCTTCTCTCTCCTCTTCATCTCTCTTCCTCCTCTCTCTTCCTCCTCTCTCTTCCTTCTCTCTCCTCCTCCTCTCTCTTCCTCCTATCTCTTCCTCCTGTCTCTTCCTGCTCTCTCTTCCTTCTCTCTCCTCCTCCTCTCTCCTCCTCCTCTCTCTTCCTCCTCTCTCTTCCTCCTCTCTCTTCCTTCTCTCTCCTCTTCCTGCCTCTTCCTCCTCTCTCTTCCTCCTCTCTCTTCCTCCTCTCTCCTCCTCCTCTCTCTTCCTCCTCTCTCTTCCTCCTCTCTCTTCCTCCTCTCTCTTCCTTCTCTCTCCTCCTCCTCTCTCCTCCTCCTCTCTCTTCCTCCTCTCTCTTCCTTCTCTCTCCTCTTCATCTCTCTTCCTCCTCTCTCTTCCTCCTCTCTCTTCCTTCTCTCTCCTCCTCCTCTCTCCGCCTCCTCTCTCTTCCTCCTCACTCTTCCTCCTCTCTCTTCCTCCTGTCTCTTCCTCCTCTCTCCTCCTCCTCTCTCTTAATCCTATCTCTTCCTCCTCTCTCTTCCTCCTGTCTCTTCTTCATCTCTCTTCCTCCTCTCTCTTCCTCCACTCTCTTCCTCCTGTCTCTTCCTCCGCTCTCTTCCTCCTATCTCTTCCTCTTCTCTCATACTCCTCTCTCTTCCTTCTCTCTCCTCCTCCTCTCTCTTCCTCCTCTCTATTCCTCCTCTCTCTTCCTCCTCTCTCTTCCTCCTCTCACTTCCTCTTCTCTCCTCCTCCTCTCTCTTCCTCCTCTCTCTTCCTCCACTCTCTTCCTCCTGTCTCTTCCTCCTCTCTCTTCCTCCTATCTCTTCCTCTTCTCTCATACTCCTCTCTCTTCCTTCTCTCTCCTCCTCCTCTCTCTACCTCCTCTCTATTCCTCCTCTCTCTTCCTCCTCTCTCTTCCTCCTCTCACTTCCTCTTCTCTCCTTCTCCTCTCTCTTCCTCCTGTCTCCTCCTCCTCTCTCTTCCTCCTCTCTCCTCTTCCTCTATCTTCCTCCTCTCTCTTCCACTTCTCTCCTCCACCCCTCTCCTCTTCCTCTCTCTTCCTCCTCTCTCTTCCTCCTGTCTCTTCCTCCTCTCTCTTCCTCCTATCTCTTCCTCCAGTCTCTTCCTCCTCTCTCTTCCTCCTCTCTCTTCCTCCTCTCTCTTCCTCCTATCTCTTCCTCCAGTCTCTTCCTCCTCTCTCTTCCTCCTCTCTCTTCCTCCTCTCTCTTCCGTCTCTCTCCTCCTCCTCTCTCCTCTTCCTGTCTTCTCTTCCTCTCTCTTCCTCCTCTCTCTTCCTCCTCTCTCCTCCTCCTCTCTCCTCCTACTCTCTCTTCCTCCTCTCTCCTCTTCCTTTCTCTTATTCCTCTGTCCTTCTCCTGTCTCATCCTCCTCTCTCTTCCTCCTCTCACTTCCTCCTGTCTCTTCCTCCTCTCTCTTAGTCCTCTCTCTTCATCCTCTCTCTTCCTTCTCTCTCTTCCTTCTCTCTCCTCCTGCTCTCTCTTCATCCTCTCTCTTTCTCCTCTCTCTTCCTCCTCTCTATTCCTGCTCTCTCGTCCTCCTCTCACTTCCTCCTCTCTCTTCCTCCTGTCTCTTCTTTCTCTCTCCTCCTCCTCTCTCTTCCTCCTCTCTTCTCCTCCTCTCTCTTCCTCCTCTCTCTTCCTCCTCTCTCTTCCTTGTCTCTCCTCCTCCTCTCTCCTCCTCCTCACTCTTCCTGCTCTCTCTTCCTCCTCTCTCTTCCTCCTCTCTCTTCCTCCTCTCTCTTCCTCCTCTCTCTTCCTTCTCTCTCCTCCTCCTCTCTCCTCCTCCTCTCTCCGCCTCCTCTCTCTTCCTCCTCACTCTTCCTTCTCTCTCTTCCTCCTGTCTCTTCCTCCTCTCTCCTCCTCCTCTCTCTTAATCCTCTCTCTTCCTCCTCTCTCTTCCTCCTGTCTCTTCTTCCTCTCTCTTCCTCCTCTCTCTTCTTCCACTCTCTTCCTCCTGTCTCTTCCTCCTCTCTCTTCCTCCTATCTCTTCCTCTTCTCTCATACTCCTCTCTCTTCCTTCTCTCTCCTCCTCCTCTCTCTTCCTCCTCTCTATTCCTCCTCTCTCTTCCTCCTCTCTCTTCCTTCTCTCACTTCCTCTTCTCTCCTCCTCATCTCTCTTCCTCCTCTCTCCTCCACCTCTCTCTTCCTCCTCTCTCCTCTTCCTCTCTCTTCCTCCTCTCTCTTCCACTTCTCTCCTCCACCTCTCTCCTCTTCCTCTCTCTTCCTCCTCTCTCTTCCTTCTGTCTCCTCTTCCTCTCTCTTCTGCCTCTCTCTTCATCCTCTCTCTTCCTCCTCTCTCCTCCTCCTCTCTCCTCCTACTCTCTCTTCCTCCTCTCTCTTCCTCCTTTCTCTTATTCCTCTCTCCTTCTCCTGTCTCATCCTCCTCTCTCTTCCTCCTTTATGCTCTTCCTCCTCTCTCTTCCTACTCTCTCTTCCTCCTGTCTCTTCCTCCTCTCTCTTCCTCCTCTCTCTTCCTCCTCTCTCTTCCTTCTCTCTCCTCCTCCTCTCTCCTCCTCCTCTCTCTTCCTACTCTCTCTTCCTCTTCTCTCTTCATCCTCTCTCTTCCTCCTCTCTCTTCCTCCTATCTCCTTCTCCTCTCTCCTCCTCCTCACTCTTCCTGCTCTCTCTTCCTCCTCTCTCTTCCTCCTCTCTCCTCTTCCTCTCTCTTCCACCACTCTCTTCCTCCTCTCTCTTCCTCCTCTCTCTTCCTCCTATCTCTTCCTCCTGTCTCTTCCTCCTCTCTCTTCCTCCTCTCTCTTCCTCCTCTCTCTTCCTTCTCTCTCCTCCTCCTCTCTCCTCCTCCTCTCTCTTCCTACTCTCTCTTCCTCTTCTCTCTTCATCCTCTCTCTTCCTCCTCTCTCTTCCTCCTATCTCCTTCTCCTCTCTCTTCCTCCTCTCTCTTCCACTTCTCTCCTCCACCTCTCTCCTCTTCCTCTCTCTTCCTCCTCTCTCTTCCTCCTGTCTCTTACTCCTCTCTCTTCCTCCTATCTCTTCCTCCTCTCTCTTCCTCCTCTCTCTTCCTCCTCTCTCTTCCTTCTCTCTCCTCCTCCTCTCTCCTCTTCCTGTCTTCTCTTCCTCTCTCATCCTCCTCTCTCTTCCTCTTCTGTCTTCCTCCTCTCTGTTACTTCTCTCTCTTTCTCTTCTCTCTTCATCCTCTCTCTTCCTTCTGTCTCCTCTTCCTCTCTCTTCTGCCTCTCTCTTCCTCCTCTCTCTTCCTCCTCTCTCCTCCTCCTCTCTCCTCCTACTCTCTCTTCCTCCTCTCTCTTCCTCCTTTCTCTTATTCCTCTCTCCTTCTCCTGTCTCATCCTCCTCTCTCTTCCTCCTTTATGCTCTTCCTCCTCTCTCTTACTACTCTCTCTTCCTCCTGTCTCTTCCTCCTCTCTCTTCCTCCTGTCTCTTCCTCCTGTCTCTTCCTCCTCTCTCTTCCTCCTCTCTCTTCCTCCTCTGTCTTCCTTCTCTCTCTTCCTTCTCTCTCCTCCTGCTCTCTCTTCCTCCTCTCTCTTTCTCCTCTCTCTTCCTCCTCTGTATTCCTCCTCTCTCTTCCTCCTCTCACTTCCTCCTCTCTCTTCCTCCTGTCTCTTCTTTCTCTCTCCTCCTCCTCTCTCTTCCTCCTCTCTCCTCCTCCTCTCTCTTCCTCCTCTCTCTTCCTCCTCTCTCTTCCTTGTCTCTCCTGTTCCTCTCTCGTCCTCCTCACTATTCCTGCTCTCTCTTCCTCCTCTCTCTTCCTCCTCTCTCCTCTTCCTCTCTCTTCTTCCACTCTCTTCCTCCTGTCTCTTCCTCCTCTCTCTTCCTCCTATCTCTTCCTCTTCTCTCATACTCCTCTCTCTTCCTTCTCTCTCCTCCTCCTCTCTCTTCCTCCTCTCTATTCCTCCTCTCTCTTCCTCCTCTCTCTTCCTCCTCTCACTTCCTCTTCTCTCCTCCTCCTCTCTCTTCCTCCTCTCTCCTCCTCCTCTCTCTTCCTCCTCTCTCCTCTTCCTCTCTCTTCCTCCTCTCTCTTCCACTTCTCTCCTCCACCTCTCTCCTCTTCCTCTCTCTTCCTCCTCTCTCTTCCTCCTGTCTCTTACTCCTCTCTCTTCCTCGTATCTCTTCCTCCTCTCTCTTCCTCCTCTCTCTTCCGTCTCTCTCCTCCTCCTCTCTCCTCTTCCTGTCTTCTCTTCCTCTCTCATCCTCCTCTCTCTTCCTCTTCAGTCTTCCTCCTCTCTGTTACTTCTCTCTCTTTCTCTTCTCTCTTCCTCCTCTCTCTTCCTCCTCTCTCCTCCTCCTCTCTCCTCCTACTCTCTCTTCCTCCTCTCTCTTCCTCCTTTCTCTTATTCCTCTCTCCTTCTCCTGTCTCATCCTCCTCTCTCTTCCTCCTTTATGCTCTTCCTCCTCTCTCTTCCTACTCTCTCTTCCTCCTGTCTCTTCCTCCTCTATCTTCCTCCTCTCTCTTCCTCTTCTCTCTTCCTTCTCTCTCCTCCTCCTCTCTCCTCCTCCTGTCTCTTCCTACTCTCTCTTCCTCTTCTCTCTTCATCCTCTCTCTTCCTCCTCTCTCTTCCGTGTCTCTCCTCCTCCTCTCTCCTCCTCCTCTCTCTTCCTGCTCTCTCTTCCTCCTCTCTCTTCCTCCTCTCTCCTCTTCCTCTCTCTTCCTCCACTCTCTTCCTCCTGTCTCTTCCTCCTGTCTCTTCCTCCTATCTCTTCCTCCTGTCTCTTCCTCCTCTCTCTTCCTCCTCTCTCTTCCTCCTCTCTCTTCCTTCTCTCTCCTCCTCCTCTCTCCTCCTCCTCTCTCTTCCTACTCTCTCTTCCTCTTCTCTCTTCATCCTCTCTCTTCCTCCTCTCTCTTCCTCCTCTCTCCTCCTCCTCTCTCTTCCTCTTCTCTCTTCCTTCTCTCTCCTCTTCATCTCTCTTCCTCCTCTCTCTTCCTCCTCTCTCTTCCTTCTCTCTCCTCCTCCTCTCTCTTCATCCTATCTCTTCCTCCTGTCTCTTCCTGCTCTCTCTTCCTTCTCTCTCCTCCTCCTCTCTCCTCCTCCTCTCTCTTCCTCCTCTCTCTTCCTTCTCTCTCCTCTTCCTGCCTCTTCCTCCTCTCTCTTCCTCCTCTCTCTTCCTCCTCTCTCCTCCTCCTCTCTCTTCCTCCTCTCTCTTCCTCCTCTCTCTTCCTCCTCTCTCTTCCTTCTCTCTCCTCCTCCTCTCTCCTCCTCCTCTCTCTTCCTCCTCTCTCTTCCTTCTCTCTCCTCTTCATCTCTCTTCCTCCTCTCTCTTCCTCCTCTCTCTTCCTTCTCTCTCCTCCTCCTCTCTCCGCCTCCTCTCTCTTCCTCCTCACTCTTCCTCCTCTCTCTTCCTCCTGTCTCTTCCTCCTCTCTCCTCCTCCTCTCTCTTAATCCTATCTCTTCCTCCTCTCTCTTCCTCCTCTCTCTTCCTCCTCTCTCTTCCGTCTCTCTCCTCCTCATCTCTCCTCTTCCTGACTTCTCTTCCTCTCTCATCCTCCTCTCTCTTCCTCTTCTGTCTTCCTCCTCTCTGTTACTTCTCTCTCTTTCTCTTCTCTCTTCATCCTCTCTCTTCCTTCTGTCTCCTCTTCCTCTCTCTTCTGCCTCTCTCTTCCTCCTCTCTCTTCCTCCTCTCTCCTCCTCCTCTCTCCTCCTACTCTCTCTTCCTCCTCTCTCTTCCTCCTTTCTCTTATTCCTCTCTCCTTCTCCTGTCTCATCCTCCTCTCTCTTCCTCCTTTATGCTCTTCCTCCTCTCTCTTCTTACTCTCTCTTCCTCCTCTCTCTTCCTCCTCTCTCTTCCTCCTCTCTCTTCCTCCTCTCTCTTCCTTCTCTCTCCTCCTCCTCTCTCCTCCTCCTCTCTCTTCCTACTCTCTCTTCCTCTTCTCTCTTCATCCTCTCTCTTCCTCCTCTCTCTTCCTCCTATCTCCTTCTCCTCTCTCCTCCTCCTCACTCTTCCTGCTCTCTCTTCCTCCTCTCTCTTCCTCCTCTCTCCTCTTCCTCTCTCTTCCTCCACTCTCTTCCTCCTCTCTCTTCCTCCTCTCTCTTCCTCCTATCTCTTCCTCCTGTCTCTTCCTCCTCTCTCTTCCTCCTCTCTCTTCCTCCTCTCTCTTCCTTCTCTCTCCTCCTCCTCTCTCCTCCTCCTCTCTCTTCCTACTCTCTCTTCCTCTTCTCTCTTCATCCTCTCTCTTCCTCCTCTCTCTTCCTCCTTTATGCTCTTCCTCCTCTCTCTTCCTACTCTCTCTTCCTCCTGTCTCTTCCTCCTCTATCTTCCTCCTCTCTCTTCCTCTTCTCTCTTCCTTCTCTCTCCTCCTCCTCTCTCCTCCTCCTGTCTCTTCCTACTCTCTCTTCCTCTTCTCTCTTCATCCTCTCTCTTCCTCCTCTCTCTTCCGTGTCTCTCCTCCTCCTCTCTCCTCCTCCTCTCTCTTCCTGCTCTCTCTTCCTCCTCTCTCTTCCTCCTCTCTCCTCTTCCTCTCTCTTCCTCCACTCTCTTCCTCCTGTCTCTTCCTCCTGTCTCTTCCTCCTATCTCTTCCTCCTGTCTCTTCCTCCTCTCTCTTCCTCCTCTCTCTTCCTCCTCTCTCTTCCTTCTCTCTCCTCCTCCTCTCTCCTCCTCCTCTCTCTTCCTACTCTCTCTTCCTCTTCTCCCTTCATCCTCTCTCTTCCTCCTCTCTCTTCCTCCTCTCTCCTCCTCCTCTCTCTTCCTCTTCTCTCTTCCTTCTCTCTCCTCTTCATCTCTCTTCCTCCTCTCTCTTCCTCCTCTCTCTTCCTTCTCTCTCCTCCTCCTCTCTCTTCATCCTATCTCTTCCTCCTGTCTCTTCCTGCTCTCTCTTCCTTCTCTCTCCTCCTCCTCTCTCCTCCTCCTCTCTCTTCCTCCTCTCTCTTCCTTCTCTCTCCTCTTCCTGCCTCTTCCTCCTCTCTCTTCCTCCTCTCTCTTCCTCCTCTCTCCTCCTCCTCTCTCTTCCTCCTCTCTCTTCCTCCTCTCTCTTCCTCCTCTCTCTTCCTTCTCTCTCCTCCTCCTCTCTCCTCCTCCTCTCTCTTCCTCCTCTCTCTTCCTTCTCTCTCCTCTTCATCTCTCTTCCTCCTCTCTCTTCCTCCTCTCTCTTCCTTCTCTCTCCTCCTCCTCTCTCAGCCTCCTCTCTCTTCCTCCTCACTCTTCCTCCTCTCTCTTCCTCCTGTCTCTTCCTCCTCTCTCCTCCTCCTCTCTCTTAATCCTATCTCTTCCTCCTCTCTCTTCCTCCTCTCTCTTCCTCCTCTCTCTTCCGTCTCTCTCCTCCTCATCTCTCCTCTTCCTGACTTCTCTTCCTCTCTCATCCTCCTCTCTCTTCCTCTTCTGTCTTCCTCCTCTCTGTTACTTCTCTCTCTTTCTCTTCTCTCTTCATCCTCTCTCTTCCTTCTGTCTCCTCTTCCTCTCTCTTCTGCCTCTCTCTTCCTCCTCTCTCTTCCTCCTCTCTCCTCCTCCTCTCTCCTCCTACTCTCTCTTCCTCCTCTCTCTTCCTCCTTTCTCTTATTCCTCTCTCCTTCTCCTGTCTCATCCTCCTCTCTCTTCCTCCTTTATGCTCTTCCTCCTCTCTCTTCTTACTCTCTCTTCCTCCTCTCTCTTCCTCCTCTCTCTTCCTCCTCTCTCTTCCTCCTCTCTCTTCCTTCTCTCTCCTCCTCCTCTCTCCTCCTCCTCTCTCTTCCTACTCTCTCTTCCTCTTCTCTCTTCATCCTCTCTCTTCCTCCTCTCTCTTCCTCCTATCTCCTTCTCCTCTCTCCTCCTCCTCACTCTTCCTGCTCTCTCTTCCTCCTCTCTCTTCCTCCTCTCTCCTCTTCCTCTCTCTTCCTCCACTCTCTTCCTCCTCTCTCTTCCTCCTCTCTCTTCCTCCTATCTCTTCCTCCTGTCTCTTCCTCCTCTCTCTTCCTCCTCTCTCTTCCTCCTCTCTCTTCCTTCTCTCTCCTCCTCCTCTCTCCTCCTCCTCTCTCTTCCTACTCTCTCTTCCTCTTCTCTCTTCATCCTCTCTCTTCCTCCTCTCTCTTCCTCCTATCTCCTTCTCCTCTCTCTTCCTCCTCTCTCTTCCACTTCTCTCCTCCACTTCTCTCCTCTTCCTCTCTCTTCCTCCTCTCTCTTCCTCCTCTCTCTTCCTCCTCTCTCTTCCTCCTCTCTCTTCCTTCTCTCTCCTCCTCCTCTCTCCTCTTCCTGTCTTCTCTTCCTCTCTCATCCTCCTCTCTCTTCCTCTTCTGTCTTCCTCCTCTCTGTTACTTCTCTCTCTTTCTCTTCTCTCTTCATCCTCTCTCTTCCTTCTGTCTCCTCTTCCTCTCTCTTCTGCCTCTCTCTTCCTCCTCTCTCTTCCTCCTCTCTCCTCCTCCTCTCTCCTCCTACTCTCTCTTCCTCCTCTCTCTTCCTCCTTTCTCTTATTCCTCTCTCCTTCTCCTGTCTCATCCTCCTCTCTCTTCCTCCTTTATGCTCTTCCTCCTCTCTCTTACTACTCTCTCTTCCTCCTGTCTCTTCCTCCTCTCTCTTCCTCCTGTCTCTTCCTCCTGTCTCTTCCTCCTCTCTCTTCCTCCTCTCTCTTCCTCCTCTGTCTTCCTTCTCTCTCTTCCTTCTCTCTCCTCCTGCTCTCTCTTCCTCCTCTCTCTTTCTCCTCTCTCTTCCTCCTCTGTATTCCTCCTCTCTCTTCCTCCTCTCTCTTCCTCCTCTCTCTTCCTCCTGTCTCTTCTTTCTCTCTCCTCCTCCTCTCTCTTCCTCCTCTCTCCTCCTCCTCTCTCTTCCTCCTCTCTCTTCCTCCTCTCTCTTCCTTGTCTCTCCTCCTCCTCTCTCGCCCTCCTCACTCTTCCTGCTCTCTCTTCCTCCTCTCTCTTCCTCCTCTCTCCTCTTCCTCTCTCTTCCTCCACTCTCTTCCTCCTGTCTCTTCCTCCTCTCTCTTCCTCCTATCTCTTCCTCTTCTCTCATACTCCTCTCTCTTCCTTCTCTCTCCTCCTCCTCTCTCTTCCTCCTCTCTATTCCTCCTCTCTCTTCCTCCTCTCTCTTCCTCCTCTCACTTCCTCTTCTCTCCTCCTCCTCTCTCTTCCTCCTCTCTCCTCCTCCTCTCTCTTCCTCCTCTCTCCTCTTCCTCTCTCTTCCTCCTCTCTCTTCCACTTCTCTCCTCCACCTCTCTCCTCTTCCTCTCTCTTCCTCCTCTCTCTTCCTCCTGTCTCTTACTCCTCTCTCTTCCTCCTATCTCTTCCCCCTCTCTCTTCCTCCTCTCTCTTCCTCCTCTCTCTTCCGTCTCTCTCCTCCTCCTCTCTCCTCTTCCTGTCTTCTCTTCCTCTCTCATCCTCCTCTCTCTTCCTCTTCTGTCTTCCTCCTCTCTGTTACTTCTCTCTCTTTCTCTTCTCTCTTCCTCCTCTCTCTTCCTCCTCTCTCCTCCTCCTCTCTCCTCCTACTCTCTCTTCCTCCTCTCTCTTCCTCCTTTCTCTTATTCCTCTCTCCTTCTCCTGTCTCATCCTCCTCTCTCTTCCTCCTTTATGCTCTTCCTCCTCTCTCTTCCTACTCTCTCTTCCTCTTCTCTCTTCATCCTCTCTCTTCCTCCTCTCTCTTCCGTGTCTCTCCTCCTCCTCTCTCCTCCTCCTCTCTCTTCCTGCTCTCTCTTCCTCCTCTCTCTTCCTCCTCTCTCCTCTTCCTCTCTCTTCCTCCACTCTCTTCCTCCTGTCTCTTCCTCCTCTCTCTTCCTCCTATCTCTTCCTCCTGTCTCTTCCTCCTCTCTCTTCCTCCTCTCTGTTCCTCCTCTCTCTTCCTTCTCTCTCCTCCTCCTCTCTCCTCCTCCTCTCTCTTCCTACTCTCTCTTCCTCTTCTCTCTTCATCCTCTCTCTTCCTCCTCTCTCTTCCTCCTCTCTCCTCCTCCTCTCTCTTCCTCTTCTCTCTTCCTTCTCTCTCCTCTTCATCTCTCTTCCTCCTCTCTCTTCCTCCTCTCTCTTCCTTCTCTCTCCTCCTCCTCTCTCTTCCTCCTATCTCTTCCTCCTGACTCTTCCTGCTCTCTCTTCCTTCTCTCTCCTCCTCCTCTCTCCTCCTCCTCTCTCTTCCTCCTCTCTCTTCCTTCTCTCTCCTCTTCCTGCCTCTTCCTCCTCTCTCTTCCTCCTCTCTCTTCCTCCTCTCTCCTCCTCCTCTCTCTTCCTCCTCTCTCTTCCTCCTCTCTCTCCCTCCTCTCTCTTCCTTCTCTCTCCTCCTCCTCTCTCCTCCTCCTCTCTCTTCCTCCTCTCTCTTCCTTCTCTCTCCTCTTCATCTCTCTTCCTCCTCTCTCTTCCTCCTCTCTCTTCCTTCTCTCTCCTCCTCCTCTCTCCGCCTCCTCTCTCTTCCTCCTCACTCTTCCTCCTCTCTCTTCCTCCTGTCTCTTCCTCCTCTCTCCTCCTCCTCTCTCTTAATCCTATCTCTTCCTCCTCTCTCTTCCTCCTGTCTCTTCTTCCTCTCTCTTCCTCCTCTCTCTTCCACTTCTCTCCTCCACTTCTCTCCTCTTCCTCTCTCTTCCTCCTCTCTCTTCCTCCTCTCTCTTCCTCCTCTCTCTTCCTCCTCTCTTTTCCTTCTCTCTCCTCCTCCTCTCTCCTCTTCCTGTCTTCTCTTCCTCTCTCATCCTCCTCTCTCTTCCTCTTCTGTCTTCCTCCTCTCTGTTACTTCTCTCTCTTTCTCTTCTCTCTTCATCCTCTCTCTTCCTTCTGTCTCCTCTTCCTCTCTCTTCTGCCTCTCTCTTCCTCCTCTCTCTTCCTCCTCTCTCCTCCTCCTCTCTCCTCCTACTCTCTCTTCCTCCTCTCTCTTCCTCCTTTCTCTTATTCCTCTCTCCTTCTCCTGTCTCATCCTCCTCTCTCTTCCTCCTTTATGCTCTTCCTCCTCTCTCTTACTACTCTCTCTTCCTCCTGTCTCTTCCTCCTCTCTCTTCCTCCTGTCTCTTCCTCCTCTCTCTTCCTCCTCTCTCTTCCTCCTCTCTCTTCCTCCTCTGTCTTCCTTCTCTCTCTTCCTTCTCTCTCCTCCTGCTCTCTCTTCCTCCTCTCTCTTTCTCCTCTCTCTTCCTCCTCTGTATTCATCCTCTCTCTTCCTCCTCTCTCTTCCTCCTCTCTCTTCCTGCTCTGTCTTCCTTCTCTCTCTTCCTCCTCTCTCCTCCTCCTCTCTCTTCCTCCTCTCTCTTCCTCCTCTCTCTTCCTTGTCTCTCCTCCTCCTCTCTCGTCCTCCTCACTCTTCCTGCTCTCTCTTCCTCCTCTCTCTTCCTCCTCTCTCCTCTTCCTCTCTCTTCCTCCACTCTCTTCCTCCTGTCTCTTCCTCCTCTCTCTTCCTCCTATCTCTTCCTCTTCTCTCATACTCCTCTCTCTTCCTTCTCTCTCTTCCTCCTCTCTCTTCCTCCTCTCACTTCCTCTTCTCTCCTCCTCCTCTCTCTTCCTCCTCTCTCCTCCTCCTCTCTCTTCCTCCTCTCTCCTCTTCCTCTCTCTTCCTCCTCTCTCTTCCACTTCTCTCCTCCACCTCTCTCCTCTTCCTCTGTCTTCCTCCTCTCTCTTCCTCCTGTCTCTTACTCCTCTCTCTTCCTCCTTTATGCTCTTCCTCCTCTCTCTTCCTACTCTGTCTTCCTCTTCTCTCTTCATCCTCTCTCTTCCTCCTCTCTCTTCCGTGTCTCTCCTCCTCCTCTCTCCTCCTCCTCTCTCTTCCTGCTCTCTCTTCCTCCTCTCTCTTCCTCCTCTCTCCTCTTCCTCTCTCTTCCTCCACTCTCTTCCTCCTGTCTCTTCCTCCTCTCTCTTCCTCCTATCTCTTCCTCCTGTCTCTTCCTCCTCTCTCTTCCTCCTCTCTCTTCCTCCTCTCTCTTCCTTCTCTCTCCTCCTCCTCTCTCCTCCTCCTCTCTCTTCCTACTCTCTCTTCCTCTTCTCTCTTCATCCTCTCTCTTCCTCCTCTCTCTTCCTCCTCTCTCCTCCTCCTCTCTCTTCCTCTTCTCTCTTCCTTCTCTCTCCTCTTCATCTCTCTTCCTCCTCTCTCTTCCTCCTCTCTCTTCCTTCTCTCTCCTCCTCCTCTCTCTTCCTCCTATCTCTTCCTCCTGTCTCTTCCTGCTCTCTCTTCCTTCTCTCTCCTCCTCCTCTCTCCTCCTCCTCTCTCTTCCTCCTCTCTCTTCCTTCTCTCTCCTCTTCCTGCCTCTTCCTCCTCTCTCTTCCTCCTCTCTCTTCCTCCTCTCTCCTCCTCCTCTCTCTTCCTCCTCTCTCTTCCTCCTCTCTCTTCCTCCTCTCTCTTCCTTCTCTCTCCTCCTCCTCTCTCCTCCTCCTCTCTCTTCCTCCTCTCTCTTCCTTCTCTCTCCTCTTCATCTCTCTTCCTCCTCTCTCTTCCTCCTCTCTCTTCCTTCTCTCTCCTCCTCCTCTCTCCGCCTCCTCTCTCTTCCTCCTCACTCTTCCTCCTCTCTCTTCCTCCTGTCTCTTCCTCCTCTCTCCTCCTCCTCTCTCTTAATCCTATCTCTTCCTCCTCTCTCTTCCTCCTGTCTCTTCTTCCTCTCTCTTCCTCCTCTCTCTTCCACTTCTCTCCTCCACTTCTCTCCTCTTCCTCTCTCTTCCTCCTCTCTCTTCCTCCTCTCTCTTCCTCCTCTCTCTTCCTCCTCTCTCTTCCTTCTCTCTCCTCCTCCTCTCTCCTCTTCCTGTCTTCTCTTCCTCTCTCATCCTCCTCTCTCTTCCTCTTCTGTCTTCCTCCTCTCTGTTACTTCTCTCTCTTTCTCTTCTCTCTTCATCCTCTCTCTTCCTTCTGTCTCCTCTTCCTCTCTCTTCTGCCTCTCTCTTCCTCCTCTCTCTTCCTCCTCTCTCCTCCTCCTCTCTCCTCCTACTCTCTCTTCCTCCTCTCTCTTCCTCCTTTCTCTTATTCCTCTCTCCTTCTCCTGTCTCATCCTCCTCTCTCTTCCTCCTTTATGCTCTTCCTCCTCTCTCTTACTACTTTCTCTTCCTCCTGTCTCTTCCTCCTCTCTCTTCCTCCTGTCTCTTCCTCCTGTCTCTTCCTCCTCTCTCTTCCTCCTCTCTCTTCCTCCTCTGTCTTCCTTCTCTCTCTTCCTTCTCTCTCCTCCTGCTCTCTCTTCCTCCTCTCTCTTTCTCCTCTCTCTTCCTCCTCTGTATTCCTCCTCTCTCTTCCTCCTCTCTCTTCCTCCTCTCTCTTCCTCCTGTCTCTTCTTTCTCTCTCCTCCTCCTCTCTCTTCCTCCTCTCTCCTCCTCCTCTCTCTTCCTCCTCTCTCTTCCTCCTCTCTCTTCCTTGTCTCTCCTCCTCCTCTCTCGTCCTCCTCACTCTTCCTGCTCTCTCTTCCTCCTCTCTCTTCCTCCTCTCTCCTCTTCCTCTCTCTTCCTCCACTCTCTTCCTCCTGTCTCTTCCTCCTCTCTCTTCCTCCTATCTCTTCCTCTTCTCTCATACTCCTCTCTCTCCTTCTCTCTCTTCCTCCTCTCTCTTCCTCCTCTCACTTCCTCTTCTCTCCTCCTCCTCTCTCTTCCTCCTCTCTCCTCCTCCTCTCTCTTCCTCCTCTCTCCTCTTCCTCTCTCTTCCTCCTCTCTCTTCCACTTCTCTCCTCCACCTCTCTCCTCTTCCTCTCTCTTCCTCCTCTCTCTTCCTCCTGTCTCTTACTCCTCTCTCTTCCTCCTATCTCTTCCTCCTCTCTCTTCCTCCTCTCTCTTCCTCCTCTCTCTTCCGTCTCTCTCCTCCTCCTCTCTCCTCTTCCTGTCTTCTCTTCCTCTCTCATCCTCCTCTCTCTTCCTCTTCTGTCTTCCTCCTCTCTGTTACTTCTCTCTCTTTCTCTTCTCTCTTCCTCCTCTCTCTTCCTCCTCTCTCCTCCTCCTCTCTCCTCCTACTCTCTCTTCCTCCTCTCTCTTC
>JASWHU010000556.1:0-50568 GCA_030819815.1 Strix occidentalis | reverse complement strand
TGCCTGGGAAGCACAAGTGTTCACATTGCTTCTCAGAATCACGTTTGTGCAGAAACCACTAACACTTGTTCAGAAGGAAAGAAAGCACAGAGCCCCAGATTTTATGTTGCCCTGGAGAGCTTGCAGAGCACTGGGGAAAAGCAGGCAGAGAATTCCCTGCTAGCACCTTCTCTGTGCCTGGGAAGCACAAGTGTTCACATTGCTTCGCAGAATCGCGTTTGTGCAGAAAACACTAACACTTGTTCAGAAGGAAAGAAAGCACAGAGCCCCAGATTTTATGTTGCCCTGGAGAGCTTGCAGAGCACTGGGGAAAGGCAGGCAGAGAATTCCCTGCTAGCACCTTCTCTGTGCCTGGGAAGCACAAGTGTTCACATTGCTTTGCAGAATCGCGTTTGTGCAGAAAACACTAACACTTGTTCAGAAGGAAAGAAAGCACAGAGCCCCAGATTTTATGTTGCCCTGGAGAGCTTGCAGAGCACTGGGGAAAAGCAGGCAGAGAATTCCCTGCTAGCACCTTCTCTGTGCCTGGGAAGCACAAGTGTTCACATTGCTTCGCAGAATCGCGTTTGTGCAGAAAACACTAACACTTGTTCAGAAGGAAAGAAAGCACAGAGCCCCAGATTTTATGTTGCCCTGGAGAGCTTGCAGAGCACTGGGGAAAGGCAGGCAGAGAATTCCCTGCTAGCACCTTCTCTGTGCCTGGGAAGGAGAAGTGTTCACATTGCTTTGCAGAATCGTGTTTGTGCAGAAACCACTAACACTTGTTCAGAAGGAAAGAAAGCACAGAGCCCCAGATTTTATGTTGCCCTGGAGAGCTTGCAGAGCACTGGGGAAAGGCAGGCAGAGAATTCCCTGCTAGCACCTTCTCTGTGCCTGGGAAGGAGAAGTGTTCACATTGCTTTGCAGAATCGTGTTTGTGCAGAAACCACTAACACTTGTTCAGAAGGAAAGAAAGCACAGAGCCCCAGATTTTATGTAGCTCTGGAGAGCTTGCAGAGCACTGGGGAAAAGCAGGCAGAGAATTCCCTGCTAGCACCTTCTCTGTGCCTGGGAAGCACAAGTGTTCACATTGCTTTGCAGAATCGCGTTTGTGCAGAAAACACTAACACTTGTTCAGAAGGAAAGAAAGCACAGAGCCCCAGATTTTATGTTGCCCTGGAGAGCTTGCAGAGCACTGGGGAAAAGCAGGCAGAGAATTCCCTGCTAGCACCTTCTCTGTGCCTGGGAAGCACAAGTGTTCACATTGCTTCGCAGAATCGCGTTTGTGCAGAAAACACTAACACTTGTTCAGAAGGAAAGAAAGCACAGAGCCCCAGATTTTATGTTGCCCTGGAGAGCTTGCAGAGCACTGGGGAAAGGCAGGCAGAGAATTCCCTGCTAGCACCTTCTCTGTGCCTGGGAAGGAGAAGTGTTCACATTGCTTTGCAGAATCGTGTTTGTGCAGAAACCACTAACACTTGTTCAGAAGGAAAGAAAGCACAGAGCCCCAGATTTTATGTTGCCCTGGAGAGCTTGCAGAGCACTGGGGAAAGGCAGGCAGAGAATTCCCTGCTAGCACCTTCTCTGTGCCTGGGAAGGAGAAGTGTTCACATTGCTTTGCAGAATCGTGTTTGTGCAGAAACCACTAACACTTGTTCAGAAGGAAAGAAAGCACAGAGCCCCAGATTTTATGTAGCTCTGGAGAGCTTGCAGAGCACTGGGGAAAAGCAGGCAGAGAATTCCCTGCTAGCACCTTCTCTGTGCCTGGGAAGCACAAGTGTTCACATTGCTTTGCAGAATCGCGTTTGTGCAGAAAACACTAACACTTGTTCAGAAGGAAAGAAAGCACAGAGCCCCAGATTTTATGTTGCCCTGGAGAGCTTGCAGAGCACTGGGGAAAAGCAGGCAGAGAATTCCCTGCTAGCACCTTCTCTGTGCCTGGGAAGGAGAAGTGTTCACATTGCTTCTCAGAATCGCCTTTGTGCAGAAAACACTAACACTTGTTCAGAAGGAAAGAAAGCACAGAGCCCCAGATTTTATGTTGCCCTGGAGAGCTTGCAGAGCACTGGGGAAAGGCAGGCAGAGAATTCCCTGCTAGCACCTTCTCTGTGACTGGGAAGCAAAAGTGTTCACATTGCTTCGCAGAATCGCGTTTGTGCAGAAAACACTAACACTTGTCCAGAACTAAAGAAAGCACAGAGCCCCAGATTTTATGTTGCCCTGGAGAGCTTGCAGAGCACTGGGGAAAGGCAGGCAGAGAATTCCCTGCTAGCACCTTCTCTGTGCCTGGGAAGCAAAAGTGTTCACATTGCTTCGCAGAATTGCGTTTGTGCAGAAAACACTAACACTTGTTCAGAAGGAAAGAAAGCACAGAGCCCCAGATTTTATGTTGCCCTGGAGAGCTTGCAGAGCACTGGGGAAAGGCAGGCAGAGAATTCCCTGCTAGCACCTTCTCTGTGCCTGGGAAGGAGAAGTGTTCACATTGCTTTGCAGAATCGTGTTTGTGCAGAAACCACTAACACTTGTTCAGAAGGAAAGAAAGCACAGAGCCCCAGATTTTATGTTGCCCTGGAGAGCTTGCAGAGCACTGGGGAAAGGCAGGCAGAGAATTCCCTGCTAGCACCTTCTCTGTGCCTGGGAAGGAGAAGTGTTCACATTGCTTTGCAGAATCGTGTTTGTGCAGAAACCACTAACACTTGTTCAGAAGGAAAGAAAGCACAGAGCCCCAGATTTTATGTAGCTCTGGAGAGCTTGCAGAGCACTGGGGAAAAGCAGGCAGAGAATTCCCTGCTAGCACCTTCTCTGTGCCTGGGAAGCACAAGTGTTCACATTGCTTTGCAGAATCGCGTTTGTGCAGAAAACACTAACACTTGTTCAGAAGGAAAGAAAGCACAGAGCCCCAGATTTTATGTTGCCCTGGAGAGCTTGCAGAGCACTGGGGAAAAGCAGGCAGAGAATTCCCTGCTAGCACCTTCTCTGTGCCTGGGAAGCACAAGTGTTCACATTGCTTCGCAGAATCGCGTTTGTGCAGAAAACACTAACACTTGTTCAGAAGGAAAGAAAGCACAGAGCCCCAGATTTTATGTTGCCCTGGAGAGCTTGCAGAGCACTGGGGAAAGGCAGGCAGAGAATTCCCTGCTAGCACCTTCTCTGTGCCTGGGAAGGAGAAGTGTTCACATTGCTTTGCAGAATCGTGTTTGTGCAGAAACCACTAACACTTGTTCAGAAGGAAAGAAAGCACAGAGCCCCAGATTTTATGTTGCCCTGGAGAGCTTGCAGAGCACTGGGGAAAGGCAGGCAGAGAATTCCCTGCTAGCACCTTCTCTGTGCCTGGGAAGGAGAAGTGTTCACATTGCTTTGCAGAATCGTGTTTGTGCAGAAACCACTAACACTTGTTCAGAAGGAAAGAAAGCACAGAGCCCCAGATTTTATGTAGCTCTGGAGAGCTTGCAGAGCACTGGGGAAAAGCAGGCAGAGAATTCCCTGCTAGCACCTTCTCTGTGCCTGGGAAGCACAAGTGTTCACATTGCTTTGCAGAATCGCGTTTGTGCAGAAAACACTAACACTTGTTCAGAAGGAAAGAAAGCACAGAGCCCCAGATTTTATGTTGCCCTGGAGAGCTTGCAGAGCACTGGGGAAAAGCAGGCAGAGAATTCCCTGCTAGCACCTTCTCTGTGCCTGGGAAGGAGAAGTGTTCACATTGCTTCTCAGAATCGCCTTTGTGCAGAAAACACTAACACTTGTTCAGAAGGAAAGAAAGCACAGAGCCCCAGATTTTATGTTGCCCTGGAGAGCTTGCAGAGCACTGGGGAAAGGCAGGCAGAGAATTCCCTGCTAGCACCTTCTCTGTGACTGGGAAGCAAAAGTGTTCACATTGCTTCGCAGAATCGCGTTTGTGCAGAAAACACTAACACTTGTCCAGAACTAAAGAAAGCACAGAGCCCCAGATTTTATGTTGCCCTGGAGAGCTTGCAGAGCACTGGGGAAAGGCAGGCAGAGAATTCCCTGCTAGCACCTTCTCTGTGCCTGGGAAGCAAAAGTGTTCACATTGCTTCGCAGAATCGCGTTTGTGCAGAAAACACTAACACTTGTTCAGAAGGAAAGAAAGCACAGAGCCCCAGATTTTATGTTGCCCTGGAGAGCTTGCAGAGCACTGGGGAAAAGCAGGCAGAGAATTCCCTGCTAGCACCTTCGCTGTGCCTGGGAAGCACAAGTGTTCACATTGCTTCTCAGAATCAGCGTTTGTGCAGAAACCACTAACACTTGTTCAGAAGGAAAGAAAGCACAGAGCCCCAGATTTTATGTTGCCCTGGAGAGCTTGCAGAGCACTGGGGAAAAGCAGGCAGAGAATTCCCTGCTAGCACCTTCTCTGTGCCTGGGAAGGAGAAGTGTTCACATTGCTTCGCAGAATCGCGTTTGTGCAGAAAACACTAACACTTGTTCAGAAGGAAAGAAAGCACAGAGCCCCAGATTTGATGTTGCCCTGGAGAGCTTGCAGAGCACTGGGGAAAGGCAGGCAGAGAATTCCCTGCTAGCACCTTCTCTGTGCCTGGGAAGCACAAGTGTTCACATTGCTTTGCAGAATCGCGTTTGTGCAGAAAACACTAACACTTGTTCAGAAGGAAAGAAAGCACAGAGCCCCAGATTTTATGTTGCCCTGGAGAGCTTGCAGAGCACTGGGGAAAAGCAGGCAGAGAATTCCCTGCTAGCACCTTCTCTGTGCCTGGGAAGCACAAGTGTTCACATTGCTTCGCAGAATCGCGTTTGTGCAGAAAACACTAACACTTGTTCAGAAGGAAAGAAAGCACAGAGCCCCAGATTTTATGTTGCCCTGGAGAGCTTGCAGAGCACTGGGGAAAAGCAGGCAGAGAATTCCCTGCTAGCACCTTCTCTGTGCCTGGGAAGGAGAAGTGTTCACATTGCTTCGCAGAATCGCGTTTGTGCAGAAAACACTAACACTTGTTCAGAAGGAAAGAAAGCACAGAGCCCCAGATTTTATGTTGCCCTGGAGAGCTTGCAGAGCACTGGGGAAAAGCAGGCAGAGAATTCCCTGCTAGCACCTTCGCTGTGCCTGGGAAGCACAAGTGTTCACATTGCTTCTCAGAATCACGTTTGTGCAGAAACCACTAACACTTGTTCAGAAGGAAAGAAAGCACAGAGCCCCAGATTTTATGTTGCCCTGGAGAGCTTGCAGAGCACTGGGGAAAAGCAGGCAGAGAATTCCCTGCTAGCACCTTCTCTGTGCCTGGGAAGGAGAAGTGTTCACATTGCTTCGCAGAATCGCGTTTGTGCAGAAAACACTAACACTTGTTCAGAAGGAAAGAAAGCACAGAGCCCCAGATTTTATGTTGCCCTGGAGAGCTTCCAGAGCACTGGGGAAAAGCAGGCAGAGAATTCCCTGCTAGCACCTTCTCTGTGCCTGGGAAGGAGAAGTGTTCACATTGCTTCGCAGAATCGCGTTTGTGCAGAAAACACTAACACTTGTTCAGAAGGAAAGAAAGCACAGAGCCCCAGATTTTATGTTGCCCTGGAGAGCTTGCAGAGCACTGGGGAAAGGCAGGCAGAGAATTCCCTGCTAGCACCTTCTCTGTGCCTGGGAAGCACAAGTGTTCACATTGCTTCTCAGAATCGCGTTTGTGCAGAAAACACTAACACTTGTTCAGAAGGAAAGAAAGCACAGAGCCCCAGATTTTATGTTGCCCTGGAGAGCTTGCAGAGCACTGGGGAAAAGCAGGCAGAGAATTCCCTGCTAGCACCTTCTCTGTGCCTGGGAAGCACAAGTGTTCACATTGCTTCGCAGAATCGCGTTTGTGCAGAAAACACTAACACTTGTTCAGAAGGAAAGAAAGCACAGAGCCCCAGATTTTATGTTGCCCTGGAGAGCTTGCAGAGCACTGGGGAAAAGCAGGCAGAGAATTCCCTGCTAGCACCTTCTCTGTGCCTGGGAAGCACAAGTGTTCACATTGCTTCGCAGAATCGCGTTTGTGCAGAAAACACTAACACTTGTTCAGAAGGAAAGAAAGCACAGAGCCCCAGATTTTATGTTGCCCTGGAGAGCTTGCAGAGCACTGGGGAAAAGCAGGCAGAGAGTTCCCTGCTAGCACCTTCTCTGTGCCTGGGAAGCACAAATGTTCACATTGCTTTGCAGAATCGCGTTTGTGCAGAAACCACTAACACTTGTTCAGAAGGAAAGAAAGCACAGAGCCCCAGATTTTATGTTGCCCTGGAGAGCTTGCAGAGCATTGGGGAAAAGCAGGCAGAGAATTCCCTGCTAGCACCTTCTCTGTGCCTGGGAAGCACAAGTGTTCACACTGCTTCTCAGAATCACGTTTGTGCAGAAAACACTAACACTTGTTCAGAAGGAAAGAAAGCACAGAGCCCCAGATTTTATGTTGCCCTGGAGAGCTTGCAGAGCACTGGGGAAAAGCAGGCAGAGAATTCCCTGCTAGCACCTTCTCTGTGCCTGGGAAGGAGAAGTGTTCACATTGCTTTGCAGAATCGCGTTTGTGCAGAAAACACTAACACTTGTTCAGAAGGAAAGAAAGCACAGAGCCCCAGATTTTATGTTGCCCTGGAGAGCTTGCAGAGCACTGGGGAAAGGCAGGCAGAGAATTCCCTGCTAGCACCTTCTCTGTGCCTGGGAAGCACAAGTGTTCACATTGCTTCTCAGAATCGCGTTTGTGCAGAAAACACTAACACTTGTTCAGAAGGAAAGAAAGCACAGAGCCCCAGATTTTATGTTGCCCTGGAGAGCTTGCAGAGCACTGGGGAAAAGCAGGCAGAGAATTCCCTGCTAGCACCTTCTCTGTGCCTGGGAAGCACAAGTGTTCACATTGCTTCGCAGAATCGCGTTTGTGCAGAAAACACTAACACTTGTTCAGAAGGAAAGAAAGCACAGAGCCCCAGATTTTATGTTGCCCTGGAGAGCTTGCAGAGCACTGGGGAAAAGCAGGCAGAGAATTCCCTGCTAGCACCTTCTCTGTGCCTGGGAAGGAGAAGTGTTCACATTGCTTTGCAGAATCGTGTTTGTGCAGAAACCACTAACACTTGTTCAGAAGGAAAGAAAGCACAGAGCCCCAGATTTTATGTTGCCCTGGAGAGCTTGCAGAGCACTGGGGAAAGGCAGGCAGAGAATTCCCTGCTAGCACCTTCTCTGTGCCTGGGAAGGAGAAGTGTTCACATTGCTTCTCAGAATCGCCTTTGTGCAGAAAACACTAACACTTGTTCAGAAGGAAAGAAAGCACAGAGCCCCAGATTTTATGTTGCCCTGGAGAGCTTGCAGAGCACTGGGGAAAAGCAGGCAGAGAATTCCCTGCTAGCACCTTCTCTGTGCCTGGGAAGCAAAAGTGTTCACATTGCTTCGCAGAATCGCGTTTGTGCAGAAAACACTAACACTTGTCCAGAACTAAAGAAAGCACAGAGCCCCAGATTTTATGTTGCCCTGGAGAGCTTGCAGAGCACTGGGGAAAGGCAGGCAGAGAATTCCCTGCTAGCACCTTCTCTGTGCCTGGGAAGCACAAGTGTTCACATTGCTTTGCAGAATCGCGTTTGTGCAGAAAACACTAACACTTGTTCAGAAGGAAAGAAAGCACAGAGCGCCAGATTTTATGTTGCCCTGGAGAGCTTGCAGAGCACTGGGGAAAGGCAGGCAGAGAATTCCCTGCTAGCACCTTCTCTGTGCCTGGGAAGGAGAAGTGTTCACATTGCTTTGCAGAATCGTGTTTGTGCAGAAACCACTAACACTTGTTCAGAAGGAAAGAAAGCACAGAGCCCCAGATTTTATGTTGCCCTGGAGAGCTTGCAGAGCACTGGGGAAAGGCAGGCAGAGAATTCCCTGCTAGCACCTTCTCTGTGCCTGGGAAGGAGAAGTGTTCACATTGCTTTGCAGAATCGTGTTTGTGCAGAAACCACTAACACTTGTTCAGAAGGAAAGAAAGCACAGAGCCCCAGATTTTATGTAGCTCTGGAGAGCTTGCAGAGCACTGGGGAAAAGCAGGCAGAGAATTCCCTGCTAGCACCTTCTCTGTGCCTGGGAAGCACAAGTGTTCACATTGCTTTGCAGAATCGCGTTTGTGCAGAAAACACTAACACTTGTTCAGAAGGAAAGAAAGCACAGAGCCCCAGATTTTATGTTGCCCTGGAGAGCTTGCAGAGCACTGGGGAAAAGCAGGCAGAGAATTCCCTGCTAGCACCTTCTCTGTGCCTGGGAAGGAGAAGTGTTCACATTGCTTCTCAGAATCGCCTTTGTGCAGAAAACACTAACACTTGTTCAGAAGGAAAGAAAGCACAGAGCCCCAGATTTTATGTTGCCCTGGAGAGCTTGCAGAGCACTGGGGAAAGGCAGGCAGAGAATTCCCTGCTAGCACCTTCTCTGTGCCTGGGAAGCAAAAGTGTTCACATTGCTTCGCAGAATCGCGTTTGTGCAGAAAACACTAACACTTGTCCAGAACTAAAGAAAGCACAGAGCCCCAGATTTTATGTTGCCCTGGAGAGCTTGCAGAGCACTGGGGAAAGGCAGGCAGAGAATTCCCTGCTAGCACCTTCTCTGTGCCTGGGAAGCAAAAGTGTTCACATTGCTTCGCAGAATCGCGTTTGTGCAGAAAACACTAACACTTGTTCAGAAGGAAAGAAAGCACAGAGCCCCAGATTTTATGTTGCCCTGGAGAGCTTGCAGAGCACTGGGGAAAAGCAGGCAGAGAATTCCCTGCTAGCACCTTCGCTGTGCCTGGGAAGCACAAGTGTTCACATTGCTTCTCAGAATCACGTTTGTGCAGAAACCACTAACACTTGTTCAGAAGGAAAGAAAGCACAGAGCCCCAGATTTTATGTTGCCCTGGAGAGCTTGCAGAGCACTGGGGAAAAGCAGGCAGAGAATTCCCTGCTAGCACCTTCTCTGTGCCTGGGAAGGAGAAGTGTTCACATTGCTTCGCAGAATCGCGTTTGTGCAGAAAACACTAACACTTGTTCAGAAGGAAAGAAAGCACAGAGCCCCAGATTTGATGTTGCCCTGGAGAGCTTGCAGAGCACTGGGGAAAGGCAGGCAGAGAATTCCCTGCTAGCACCTTCTCTGTGCCTGGGAAGCACAAGTGTTCACATTGCTTTGCAGAATCGCGTTTGTGCAGAAAACACTAACACTTGTTCAGAAGGAAAGAAAGCACAGAGCCCCAGATTTTATGTTGCCCTGGAGAGCTTGCAGAGCACTGGGGAAAAGCAGGCAGAGAATTCCCTGCTAGCACCTTCTCTGTGCCTGGGAAGCACAAGTGTTCACATTGCTTCGCAGAATCGCGTTTGTGCAGAAAACACTAACACTTGTTCAGAAGGAAAGAAAGCACAGAGCCCCAGATTTTATGTTGCCCTGGAGAGCTTGCAGAGCACTGGGGAAAGGCAGGCAGAGAATTCCCTGCTAGCACCTTCTCTGTGCCTGGGAAGGAGAAGTGTTCACATTGCTTTGCAGAATCGTGTTTGTGCAGAAACCACTAACACTTGTTCAGAAGGAAAGAAAGCACAGAGCCCCAGATTTTATGTTGCCCTGGAGAGCTTGCAGAGCACTGGGGAAAGGCAGGCAGAGAATTCCCTGCTAGCACCTTCTCTGTGCCTGGGAAGGAGAAGTGTTCACATTGCTTTGCAGAATCGTGTTTGTGCAGAAACCACTAACACTTGTTCAGAAGGAAAGAAAGCACAGAGCCCCAGATTTTATGTAGCTCTGGAGAGCTTGCAGAGCACTGGGGAAAAGCAGGCAGAGAATTCCCTGCTAGCACCTTCTCTGTGCCTGGGAAGCACAAGTGTTCACATTGCTTTGCAAAATCGCGTTTGTGCAGAAAACACTAACACTTGTTCAGAAGGAAAGAAAGCACAGAGCCCCAGATTTTATGTTGCCCTGGAGAGCTTGCAGAGCACTGGGGAAAAGCAGGCAGAGAATTCCCTGCTAGCACCTTCTCTGTGCCTGGGAAGCACAAGTGTTCACATTGCTTCGCAGAATCGCGTTTGTGCAGAAAACACTAACACTTGTTCAGAAGGAAAGAAAGCACAGAGCCCCAGATTTTATGTTGCCCTGGAGAGCTTGCAGAGCACTGGGGAAAGGCAGGCAGAGAATTCCCTGCTAGCACCTTCTCTGTGCCTGGGAAGGAGAAGTGTTCACATTGCTTTGCAGAATCGTGTTTGTGCAGAAACCACTAACACTTGTTCAGAAGGAAAGAAAGCACAGAGCCCCAGATTTTATGTTGCCCTGGAGAGCTTGCAGAGCACTGGGGAAAGGCAGGCAGAGAATTCCCTGCTAGCACCTTCTCTGTGCCTGGGAAGGAGAAGTGTTCACATTGCTTTGCAGAATCGTGTTTGTGCAGAAACCACTAACACTTGTTCAGAAGGAAAGAAAGCACAGAGCCCCAGATTTTATGTAGCTCTGGAGAGCTTGCAGAGCACTGGGGAAAAGCAGGCAGAGAATTCCCTGCTAGCACCTTCTCTGTGCCTGGGAAGCACAAGTGTTCACATTGCTTTGCAGAATCGCGTTTGTGCAGAAAACACTAACACTTGTTCAGAAGGAAAGAAAGCACAGAGCCCCAGATTTTATGTTGCCCTGGAGAGCTTGCAGAGCACTGGGGAAAAGCAGGCAGAGAATTCCCTGCTAGCACCTTCTCTGTGCCTGGGAAGGAGAAGTGTTCACATTGCTTCTCAGAATCGCCTTTGTGCAGAAAACACTAACACTTGTTCAGAAGGAAAGAAAGCACAGAGCCCCAGATTTTATGTTGCCCTGGAGAGCTTGCAGAGCACTGGGGAAAGGCAGGCAGAGAATTCCCTGCTAGCACCTTCTCTGTGACTGGGAAGCAAAAGTGTTCACATTGCTTCGCAGAATCGCGTTTGTGCAGAAAACACTAACACTTGTCCAGAACTAAAGAAAGCACAGAGCCCCAGATTTTATGTTGCCCTGGAGAGCTTGCAGAGCACTGGGGAAAGGCAGGCAGAGAATTCCCTGCTAGCACCTTCTCTGTGCCTGGGAAGCAAAAGTGTTCACATTGCTTCGCAGAATCGCGTTTGTGCAGAAAACACTAACACTTGTTCAGAAGGAAAGAAAGCACAGAGCCCCAGATTTTATGTTGCCCTGGAGAGCTTGCAGAGCACTGGGGAAAGGCAGGCAGAGAATTCCCTGCTAGCACCTTCTCTGTGCCTGGGAAGGAGAAGTGTTCACATTGCTTTGCAGAATCGCGTTTGTGCAGAAAACACTAACACTTGTTCAGAAGGAAAGAAAGCACAGAGCCCCAGATTTTATGTTGCCCTGGAGAGCTTGCAGAGCACTGGGGAAAGGCAGGCAGAGAATTCCCTGCTAGCACCTTCTCTGTGCCTGGGAAGGAGAAGTGTTCACATTGCTTTGCAGAATCGTGTTTGTGCAGAAACCACTAACACTTGTTCAGAAGGAAAGAAAGCACAGAGCCCCAGATTTTATGTAGCTCTGGAGAGCTTGCAGAGCACTGGGGAAAAGCAGGCAGAGAATTCCCTGCTAGCACCTTCTCTGTGCCTGGGAAGCACAAGTGTTCACATTGCTTTGCAGAATCGCGTTTGTGCAGAAAACACTAACACTTGTTCAGAAGGAAAGAAAGCACAGAGCCCCAGATTTTATGTTGCCCTGGAGAGCTTGCAGAGCACTGGGGAAAAGCAGGCAGAGAATTCCCTGCTAGCACCTTCTCTGTGCCTGGGAAGCACAAGTGTTCACATTGCTTCGCAGAATCGCGTTTGTGCAGAAAACACTAACACTTGTTCAGAAGGAAAGAAAGCACAGAGCCCCAGATTTTATGTTGCCCTGGAGAGCTTGCAGAGCACTGGGGAAAGGCAGGCAGAGAATTCCCTGCTAGCACCTTCTCTGTGCCTGGGAAGGAGAAGTGTTCACATTGCTTTGCAGAATCGTGTTTGTGCAGAAACCACTAACACTTGTTCAGAAGGAAAGAAAGCACAGAGCCCCAGATTTTATGTTGCCCTGGAGAGCTTGCAGAGCACTGGGGAAAGGCAGGCAGAGAATTCCCTGCTAGCACCTTCTCTGTGCCTGGGAAGGAGAAGTGTTCACATTGCTTTGCAGAATCGTGTTTGTGCAGAAACCACTAACACTTGTTCAGAAGGAAAGAAAGCACAGAGCCCCAGATTTTATGTAGCTCTGGAGAGCTTGCAGAGCACTGGGGAAAAGCAGGCAGAGAATTCCCTGCTAGCACCTTCTCTGTGCCTGGGAAGCACAAGTGTTCACATTGCTTTGCAGAATCGCGTTTGTGCAGAAAACACTAACACTTGTTCAGAAGGAAAGAAAGCACAGAGCCCCAGATTTTATGTTGCCCTGGAGAGCTTGCAGAGCACTGGGGAAAAGCAGGCAGAGAATTCCCTGCTAGCACCTTCTCTGTGCCTGGGAAGGAGAAGTGTTCACATTGCTTCTCAGAATCGCCTTTGTGCAGAAAACACTAACACTTGTTCAGAAGGAAAGAAAGCACAGAGCCCCAGATTTTATGTTGCCCTGGAGAGCTTGCAGAGCACTGGGGAAAGGCAGGCAGAGAATTCCCTGCTAGCACCTTCTCTGTGACTGGGAAGCAAAAGTGTTCACATTGCTTCGCAGAATCGCGTTTGTGCAGAAAACACTAACACTTGTCCAGAACTAAAGAAAGCACAGAGCCCCAGATTTTATGTTGCCCTGGAGAGCTTGCAGAGCACTGGGGAAAGGCAGGCAGAGAATTCCCTGCTAGCACCTTCTCTGTGCCTGGGAAGCAAAAGTGTTCACATTGCTTCGCAGAATCGCGTTTGTGCAGAAAACACTAACACTTGTTCAGAAGGAAAGAAAGCACAGAGCCCCAGATTTTATGTTGCCCTGGAGAGCTTGCAGAGCACTGGGGAAAAGCAGGCAGAGAATTCCCTGCTAGCACCTTCGCTGTGCCTGGGAAGCACAAGTGTTCACATTGCTTCTCAGAATCACGTTTGTGCAGAAACCACTAACACTTGTTCAGAAGGAAAGAAAGCACAGAGCCCCAGATTTTATGTTGCCCTGGAGAGCTTGCAGAGCACTGGGGAAAAGCAGGCAGAGAATTCCCTGCTAGCACCTTCTCTGTGCCTGGGAAGGAGAAGTGTTCACATTGCTTCGCAGAATCGCGTTTGTGCAGAAAACACTAACACTTGTTCAGAAGGAAAGAAAGCACAGAGCCCCAGATTTGATGTTGCCCTGGAGAGCTTGCAGAGCACTGGGGAAAGGCAGGCAGAGAATTCCCTGCTAGCACCTTCTCTGTGCCTGGGAAGCACAAGTGTTCACATTGCTTTGCAGAATCGCGTTTGTGCAGAAAACACTAACACTTGTTCAGAAGGAAAGAAAGCACAGAGCCCCAGATTTTATGTTGCCCTGGAGAGCTTGCAGAGCACTGGGGAAAAGCAGGCAGAGAATTCCCTGCTAGCACCTTCTCTGTGCCTGGGAAGCACAAGTGTTCACATTGCTTCGCAGAATCGCGTTTGTGCAGAAAACACTAACACTTGTTCAGAAGGAAAGAAAGCACAGAGCCCCAGATTTTATGTTGCCCTGGAGAGCTTGCAGAGCACTGGGGAAAAGCAGGCAGAGAATTCCCTGCTAGCACCTTCTCTGTGCCTGGGAAGGAGAAGTGTTCACATTGCTTCGCAGAATCGCGTTTGTGCAGAAAACACTAACACTTGTTCAGAAGGAAAGAAAGCACAGAGCCCCAGATTTTATGTTGCCCTGGAGAGCTTGCAGAGCACTGGGGAAAGGCAGGCAGAGAATTCCCTGCTAGCACCTTCTCTGTGACTGGGAAGCAAAAGTGTTCACATTGCTTCGCAGAATCGCGTTTGTGCAGAAAACACTAACACTTGTCCAGAACTAAAGAAAGCACAGAGCCCCAGATTTTATGTTGCCCTGGAGAGCTTGCAGAGCACTGGGGAAAGGCAGGCAGAGAATTCCCTGCTAGCACCTTCTCTGTGCCTGGGAAGCAAAAGTGTTCACATTGCTTCGCAGAATCGCGTTTGTGCAGAAAACACTAACACTTGTTCAGAAGGAAAGAAAGCACAGAGCCCCAGATTTTATGTTGCCCTGGAGAGCTTGCAGAGCACTGGGGAAAGGCAGGCAGAGAATTCCCTGCTAGCACCTTCTCTGTGCCTGGGAAGGAGAAGTGTTCACATTGCTTTGCAGAATCGTGTTTGTGCAGAAACCACTAACACTTGTTCAGAAGGAAAGAAAGCACAGAGCCCCAGATTTTATGTTGCCCTGGAGAGCTTGCAGAGCACTGGGGAAAGGCAGGCAGAGAATTCCCTGCTAGCACCTTCTCTGTGCCTGGGAAGGAGAAGTGTTCACATTGCTTTGCAGAATCGTGTTTGTGCAGAAACCACTAACACTTGTTCAGAAGGAAAGAAAGCACAGAGCCCCAGATTTTATGTAGCTCTGGAGAGCTTGCAGAGCACTGGGGAAAAGCAGGCAGAGAATTCCCTGCTAGCACCTTCTCTGTGCCTGGGAAGCACAAGTGTTCACATTGCTTTGCAGAATCGCGTTTGTGCAGAAAACACTAACACTTGTTCAGAAGGAAAGAAAGCACAGAGCCCCAGATTTTATGTTGCCCTGGAGAGCTTGCAGAGCACTGGGGAAAAGCAGGCAGAGAATTCCCTGCTAGCACCTTCTCTGTGCCTGGGAAGCACAAGTGTTCACATTGCTTCGCAGAATCGCGTTTGTGCAGAAAACACTAACACTTGTTCAGAAGGAAAGAAAGCACAGAGCCCCAGATTTTATGTTGCCCTGGAGAGCTTGCAGAGCACTGGGGAAAGGCAGGCAGAGAATTCCCTGCTAGCACCTTCTCTGTGCCTGGGAAGGAGAAGTGTTCACATTGCTTTGCAGAATCGTGTTTGTGCAGAAACCACTAACACTTGTTCAGAAGGAAAGAAAGCACAGAGCCCCAGATTTTATGTTGCCCTGGAGAGCTTGCAGAGCACTGGGGAAAGGCAGGCAGAGAATTCCCTGCTAGCACCTTCTCTGTGCCTGGGAAGGAGAAGTGTTCACATTGCTTTGCAGAATCGTGTTTGTGCAGAAACCACTAACACTTGTTCAGAAGGAAAGAAAGCACAGAGCCCCAGATTTTATGTAGCTCTGGAGAGCTTGCAGAGCACTGGGGAAAGGCAGGCAGAGAATTCCCTGCTAGCACCTTCTCTGTGCCTGGGAAGCACAAGTGTTCACATTGCTTTGCAGAATCGCGTTTGTGCAGAAAACACTAACACTTGTTCAGAAGGAAAGAAAGCACAGAGCCCCAGATTTTATGTTGCCCTGGAGAGCTTGCAGAGCACTGGGGAAAAGCAGGCAGAGAATTCCCTGCTAGCACCTTCTCTGTGCCTGGGAAGGAGAAGTGTTCACATTGCTTCTCAGAATCGCCTTTGTGCAGAAAACACTAACACTTGTTCAGAAGGAAAGAAAGCACAGAGCCCCAGATTTTATGTTGCCCTGGAGAGCTTGCAGAGCACTGGGGAAAGGCAGGCAGAGAATTCCCTGCTAGCACCTTCTCTGTGACTGGGAAGCAAAAGTGTTCACATTGCTTCGCAGAATCGCGTTTGTGCAGAAAACACTAACACTTGTCCAGAACTAAAGAAAGCACAGAGCCCCAGATTTTATGTTGCCCTGGAGAGCTTGCAGAGCACTGGGGAAAGGCAGGCAGAGAATTCCCTGCTAGCACCTTCTCTGTGCCTGGGAAGCAAAAGTGTTCACATTGCTTCGCAGAATCGCGTTTGTGCAGAAAACACTAACACTTGTTCAGAAGGAAAGAAAGCACAGAGCCCCAGATTTTATGTTGCCCTGGAGAGCTTGCAGAGCACTGGGGAAAAGCAGGCAGAGAATTCCCTGCTAGCACCTTCGCTGTGCCTGGGAAGCACAAGTGTTCACATTGCTTCTCAGAATCACGTTTGTGCAGAAACCACTAACACTTGTTCAGAAGGAAAGAAAGCACAGAGCCCCAGATTTTATGTTGCCCTGGAGAGCTTGCAGAGCACTGGGGAAAAGCAGGCAGAGAATTCCCTGCTAGCACCTTCTCTGTGCCTGGGAAGGAGAAGTGTTCACATTGCTTCGCAGAATCGCGTTTGTGCAGAAAACACTAACACTTGTTCAGAAGGAAAGAAAGCACAGAGCCCCAGATTTGATGTTGCCCTGGAGAGCTTGCAGAGCACTGGGGAAAGGCAGGCAGAGAATTCCCTGCTAGCACCTTCTCTGTGCCTGGGAAGCACAAGTGTTCACATTGCTTTGCAGAATCGCGTTTGTGCAGAAAACACTAACACTTGTTCAGAAGGAAAGAAAGCACAGAGCCCCAGATTTTATGTTGCCCTGGAGAGCTTGCAGAGCACTGGGGAAAGGCAGGCAGAGAATTCCCTGCTAGCACCTTCTCTGTGCCTGGGAAGGAGAAGTGTTCACATTGCTTTGCAGAATCGTGTTTGTGCAGAAACCACTAACACTTGTTCAGAAGGAAAGAAAGCACAGAGCCCCAGATTTTATGTAGCTCTGGAGAGCTTGCAGAGCACTGGGGAAAAGCAGGCAGAGAATTCCCTGCTAGCACCTTCTCTGTGCCTGGGAAGCACAAGTGTTCACATTGCTTTGCAGAATCGCGTTTGTGCAGAAAACACTAACACTTGTTCAGAAGGAAAGAAAGCACAGAGCCCCAGATTTTATGTTGCCCTGGAGAGCTTGCAGAGCACTGGGGAAAAGCAGGCAGAGAATTCCCTGCTAGCACCTTCTCTGTGCCTGGGAAGGAGAAGTGTTCACATTGCTTCTCAGAATCGCCTTTGTGCAGAAAACACTAACACTTGTTCAGAAGGAAAGAAAGCACAGAGCCCCAGATTTTATGTTGCCCTGGAGAGCTTGCAGAGCACTGGGGAAAGGCAGGCAGAGAATTCCCTGCTAGCACCTTCTCTGTGACTGGGAAGCAAAAGTGTTCACATTGCTTCGCAGAATCGCGTTTGTGCAGAAAACACTAACACTTGTCCAGAACTAAAGAAAGCACAGAGCCCCAGATTTTATGTTGCCCTGGAGAGCTTGCAGAGCACTGGGGAAAGGCAGGCAGAGAATTCCCTGCTAGCACCTTCTCTGTGCCTGGGAAGCAAAAGTGTTCACATTGCTTCGCAGAATCGCGTTTGTGCAGAAAACACTAACACTTGTTCAGAAGGAAAGAAAGCACAGAGCCCCAGATTTTATGTTGCCCTGGAGAGCTTGCAGAGCACTGGGGAAAGGCAGGCAGAGAATTCCCTGCTAGCACCTTCTCTGTGCCTGGGAAGCACAAGTGTTCACATTGCTTCGCAGAATCGCGTTTGTGCAGAAAACACTAACACTTGTTCAGAAGGAAAGAAAGCACAGAGCCCCAGATTTTATGTTGCCCTGGAGAGCTTGCAGAGCACTGGGGAAAGGCAGGCAGAGAATTCCCTGCTAGCACCTTCTCTGTGCCTGGGAAGCAAAAGTGTTCACATTGCTTCGCAGAATCGCGTTTGTGCAGAAAACACTAACACTTGTCCAGAACTAAAGAAAGCACAGAGCCCCAGATTTTATGTTGCCCTGGAGAGCTTGCAGAGCACTGGGGAAAAGCAGGCAGAGAATTCCCTGCTAGCACCTTCTCTGTGCCTGGGAAGCACAAGTGTTCACATTGCTTCGCAGAATCGCGTTTGTGCAGAAAACACTAACACTTGTTCAGAAGGAAAGAAAGCACAGAGCCCCAGATTTTATGTTGCCCTGGAGAGCTTGCAGAGCACTGGGGAAAGGCAGGCAGAGAATTCCCTGCTAGCACCTTCTCTGTGCCTGGGAAGCACAAGTGTTCACATTGCTTTGCAGAATCGCGTTTGTGCAGAAAACACTAACACTTGTTCAGAAGGAAAGAAAGCACAGAGCCCCAGATTTTATGTTGCCCTGGAGAGCTTGCAGAGCACTGGGGAAAAGCAGGCAGAGAATTCCCTGCTAGCACCTTCTCTGTGCCTGGGAAGCACAAGTGTTCACATTGCTTCGCAGAATCGCGTTTGTGCAGAAAACACTAACACTTGTTCAGAAGGAAAGAAAGCACAGAGCCCCAGATTTTATGTTGCCCTGGAGAGCTTGCAGAGCACTGGGGAAAGGCAGGCAGAGAATTCCCTGCTAGCACCTTCTCTGTGCCTGGGAAGGAGAAGTGTTCACATTGCTTTGCAGAATCGTGTTTGTGCAGAAACCACTAACACTTGTTCAGAAGGAAAGAAAGCACAGAGCCCCAGATTTTATGTTGCCCTGGAGAGCTTGCAGAGCACTGGGGAAAGGCAGGCAGAGAATTCCCTGCTAGCACCTTCTCTGTGCCTGGGAAGGAGAAGTGTTCACATTGCTTTGCAGAATCGTGTTTGTGCAGAAACCACTAACACTTGTTCAGAAGGAAAGAAAGCACAGAGCCCCAGATTTTATGTAGCTCTGGAGAGCTTGGAGAGCACTGGGGAAAAGCAGGCAGAGAATTCCCTGCTAGCACCTTCTCTGTGCCTGGGAAGCACAAGTGTTCACATTGCTTTGCAGAATCGCGTTTGTGCAGAAAACACTAACACTTGTTCAGAAGGAAAGAAAGCACAGAGCCCCAGATTTTATGTTGCCCTGGAGAGCTTGCAGAGCACTGGGGAAAGGCAGGCAGAGAATTCCCTGCTAGCACCTTCTCTGTGCCTGGGAAGGAGAAGTGTTCACATTGCTTTGCAGAATCGTGTTTGTGCAGAAACCACTAACACTTGTTCAGAAGGAAAGAAAGCACAGAGCCCCAGATTTTATGTTGCCCTGGAGAGCTTGCAGAGCACTGGGGAAAGGCAGGCAGAGAATTCCCTGCTAGCACCTTCTCTGTGCCTGGGAAGGAGAAGTGTTCACATTGCTTTGCAGAATCGTGTTTGTGCAGAAACCACTAACACTTGTTCAGAAGGAAAGAAAGCACAGAGCCCCAGATTTTATGTAGCTCTGGAGAGCTTGCAGAGCACTGGGGAAAAGCAGGCAGAGAATTCCCTGCTAGCACCTTCTCTGTGCCTGGGAAGCACAAGTGTTCACATTGCTTTGCAGAATCGCGTTTGTGCAGAAAACACTAACACTTGTTCAGAAGGAAAGAAAGCACAGAGCCCCAGATTTTATGTTGCCCTGGAGAGCTTGCAGAGCACTGGGGAAAAGCAGGCAGAGAATTCCCTGCTAGCACCTTCTCTGTGCCTGGGAAGGAGAAGTGTTCACATTGCTTCTCAGAATCGCCTTTGTGCAGAAAACACTAACACTTGTTCAGAAGGAAAGAAAGCACAGAGCCCCAGATTTTATGTTGCCCTGGAGAGCTTGCAGAGCACTGGGGAAAGGCAGGCAGAGAATTCCCTGCTAGCACCTTCTCTGTGACTGGGAAGCAAAAGTGTTCACATTGCTTCGCAGAATCGCGTTTGTGCAGAAAACACTAACACTTGTCCAGAACTAAAGAAAGCACAGAGCCCCAGATTTTATGTTGCCCTGGAGAGCTTGCAGAGCACTGGGGAAAGGCAGGCAGAGAATTCCCTGCTAGCACCTTCTCTGTGCCTGGGAAGCAAAAGTGTTCACATTGCTTCGCAGAATCGCGTTTGTGCAGAAAACACTAACACTTGTTCAGAAGGAAAGAAAGCACAGAGCCCCAGATTTTATGTTGCCCTGGAGAGCTTGCAGAGCACTGGGGAAAGGCAGGCAGAGAATTCCCTGCTAGCACCTTCTCTGTGCCTGGGAAGGAGAAGTGTTCACATTGCTTTGCAGAATCGTGTTTGTGCAGAAACCACTAACACTTGTTCAGAAGGAAAGAAAGCACAGAGCCCCAGATTTTATGTTGCCCTGGAGAGCTTGCAGAGCACTGGGGAAAGGCAGGCAGAGAATTCCCTGCTAGCACCTTCTCTGTGCCTGGGAAGGAGAAGTGTTCACATTGCTTTGCAGAATCGTGTTTGTGCAGAAACCACTAACACTTGTTCAGAAGGAAAGAAAGCACAGAGCCCCAGATTTTATGTAGCTCTGGAGAGCTTGCAGAGCACTGGGGAAAAGCAGGCAGAGAATTCCCTGCTAGCACCTTCTCTGTGCCTGGGAAGCACAAGTGTTCACATTGCTTTGCAGAATCGCGTTTGTGCAGAAAACACTAACACTTGTTCAGAAGGAAAGAAAGCACAGAGCCCCAGATTTTATGTTGCCCTGGAGAGCTTGCAGAGCACTGGGGAAAAGCAGGCAGAGAATTCCCTGCTAGCACCTTCTCTGTGCCTGGGAAGCACAAGTGTTCACATTGCTTTGCAGAATCGCGTTTGTGCAGAAAACACTAACACTTGTTCAGAAGGAAAGAAAGCACAGAGCCCCAGATTTTATGTTGCCCTGGAGAGCTTGCAGAGCACTGGGGAAAGGCAGGCAGAGAATTCCCTGCTAGCACCTTCTCTGTGCCTGGGAAGGAGAAGTGTTCACATTGCTTTGCAGAATCGTGTTTGTGCAGAAACCACTAACACTTGTTCAGAAGGAAAGAAAGCACAGAGCCCCAGATTTTATGTTGCCCTGGAGAGCTTGCAGAGCACTGGGGAAAGGCAGGCAGAGAATTCCCTGCTAGCACCTTCTCTGTGCCTGGGAAGGAGAAGTGTTCACATTGCTTTGCAGAATCGTGTTTGTGCAGAAACCACTAACACTTGTTCAGAAGGAAAGAAAGCACAGAGCCCCAGATTTTATGTAGCTCTGGAGAGCTTGCAGAGCACTGGGGAAAAGCAGGCAGAGAATTCCCTGCTAGCACCTTCTCTGTGCCTGGGAAGCACAAGTGTTCACATTGCTTTGCAGAATCGCGTTTGTGCAGAAAACACTAACACTTGTTCAGAAGGAAAGAAAGCACAGAGCCCCAGATTTTATGTTGCCCTGGAGAGCTTGCAGAGCACTGGGGAAAAGCAGGCAGAGAATTCCCTGCTAGCACCTTCTCTGTGCCTGGGAAGGAGAAGTGTTCACATTGCTTCTCAGAATCGCCTTTGTGCAGAAAACACTAACACTTGTTCAGAAGGAAAGAAAGCACAGAGCCCCAGATTTTATGTTGCCCTGGAGAGCTTGCAGAGCACTGGGGAAAGGCAGGCAGAGAATTCCCTGCTAGCACCTTCTCTGTGACTGGGAAGCAAAAGTGTTCACATTGCTTCGCAGAATCGCGTTTGTGCAGAAAACACTAACACTTGTCCAGAACTAAAGAAAGCACAGAGCCCCAGATTTTATGTTGCCCTGGAGAGCTTGCAGAGCACTGGGGAAAGGCAGGCAGAGAATTCCCTGCTAGCACCTTCTCTGTGCCTGGGAAGCAAAAGTGTTCACATTGCTTCGCAGAATCGCGTTTGTGCAGAAAACACTAACACTTGTTCAGAAGGAAAGAAAGCACAGAGCCCCAGATTTTATGTTGCCCTGGAGAGCTTGCAGAGCACTGGGGAAAAGCAGGCAGAGAATTCCCTGCTAGCACCTTCGCTGTGCCTGGGAAGCACAAGTGTTCACATTGCTTCTCAGAATCACGTTTGTGCAGAAACCACTAACACTTGTTCAGAAGGAAAGAAAGCACAGAGCCCCAGATTTTATGTTGCCCTGGAGAGCTTGCAGAGCACTGGGGAAAAGCAGGCAGAGAATTCCCTGCTAGCACCTTCTCTGTGCCTGGGAAGGAGAAGTGTTCACATTGCTTCGCAGAATCGCGTTTGTGCAGAAAACACTAACACTTGTTCAGAAGGAAAGAAAGCACAGAGCCCCAGATTTGATGTTGCCCTGGAGAGCTTGCAGAGCACTGGGGAAAGGCAGGCAGAGAATTCCCTGCTAGCACCTTCTCTGTGCCTGGGAAGCACAAGTGTTCACATTGCTTTGCAGAATCGCGTTTGTGCAGAAAACACTAACACTTGTTCAGAAGGAAAGAAAGCACAGAGCCCCAGATTTTATGTTGCCCTGGAGAGCTTGCAGAGCACTGGGGAAAAGCAGGCAGAGAATTCCCTGCTAGCACCTTCTCTGTGCCTGGGAAGCACAAGTGTTCACATTGCTTCGCAGAATCGCGTTTGTGCAGAAAACACTAACACTTGTTCAGAAGGAAAGAAAGCACAGAGCCCCAGATTTTATGTTGCCCTGGAGAGCTTGCAGAGCACTGGGGAAAAGCAGGCAGAGAATTCCCTGCTAGCACCTTCTCTGTGCCTGGGAAGGAGAAGTGTTCACATTGCTTCGCAGAATCGCGTTTGTGCAGAAAACACTAACACTTGTTCAGAAGGAAAGAAAGCACAGAGCCCCAGATTTTATGTTGCCCTGGAGAGCTTGCAGAGCACTGGGGAAAAGCAGGCAGAGAATTCCCTGCTAGCACCTTCTCTGTGCCTGGGAAGCACAAGTGTTCACATTGCTTCTCAGAATCACGTTTGTGCAGAAACCACTAACACTTGTTCAGAAGGAAAGAAAGCACAGAGCCCCAGATTTTATGTTGCCCTGGAGAGCTTGCAGAGCACTGGGGAAAAGCAGGCAGAGAATTCCCTGCTAGCACCTTCTCTGTGCCTGGGAAGGAGAAGTGTTCACATTGCTTCGCAGAATCGCGTTTGTGCAGAAAACACTAACACTTGTTCAGAAGGAAAGAAAGCACAGAGCCCCAGATTTTATGTTGCCCTGGAGAGCTTCCAGAGCACTGGGGAAAAGCAGGCAGAGAATTCCCTGCTAGCACCTTCTCTGTGCCTGGGAAGGAGAAGTGTTCACATTGCTTCGCAGAATCGCGTTTGTGCAGAAAACACTAACACTTGTTCAGAAGGAAAGAAAGCACAGAGCCCCAGATTTTATGTTGCCCTGGAGAGCTTGCAGAGCACTGGGGAAAGGCAGGCAGAGAATTCCCTGCTAGCACCTTCTCTGTGCCTGGGAAGCACAAGTGTTCACATTGCTTCTCAGAATCGCGTTTGTGCAGAAAACACTAACACTTGTTCAGAAGGAAAGAAAGCACAGAGCCCCAGATTTTATGTTGCCCTGGAGAGCTTGCAGAGCACTGGGGAAAAGCAGGCAGAGAATTCCCTGCTAGCACCTTCTCTGTGCCTGGGAAGCACAAGTGTTCACATTGCTTCGCAGAATCGCGTTTGTGCAGAAAACACTAACACTTGTTCAGAAGGAAAGAAAGCACAGAGCCCCAGATTTTATGTTGCCCTGGAGAGCTTGCAGAGCACTGGGGAAAAGCAGGCAGAGAATTCCCTGCTAGCACCTTCTCTGTGCCTGGGAAGCACAAGTGTTCACATTGCTTCGCAGAATCGCGTTTGTGCAGAAAACACTAACACTTGTTCAGAAGGAAAGAAAGCACAGAGCCCCAGATTTTATGTTGCCCTGGAGAGCTTGCAGAGCACTGGGGAAAAGCAGGCAGAGAGTTCCCTGCTAGCACCTTCTCTGTGCCTGGGAAGCACAAATGTTCACATTGCTTTGCAGAATCGCGTTTGTGCAGAAACCACTAACACTTGTTCAGAAGGAAAGAAAGCACAGAGCCCCAGATTTTATGTTGCCCTGGAGAGCTTGCAGAGCATTGGGGAAAAGCAGGCAGAGAATTCCCTGCTAGCACCTTCTCTGTGCCTGGGAAGCACAAGTGTTCACACTGCTTCTCAGAATCACGTTTGTGCAGAAAACACTAACACTTGTTCAGAAGGAAAGAAAGCACAGAGCCCCAGATTTTATGTTGCCCTGGAGAGCTTGCAGAGCACTGGGGAAAAGCAGGCAGAGAATTCCCTGCTAGCACCTTCGCTGTGCCTGGGAAGGAGAAGTGTTCACATTGCTTTGCAGAATCGCGTTTGTGCAGAAAACACTAACACTTGTTCAGAAGGAAAGAAAGCACAGAGCCCCAGATTTTATGTTGCCCTGGAGAGCTTGCAGAGCACTGGGGAAAGGCAGGCAGAGAATTCCCTGCTAGCACCTTCTCTGTGCCTGGGAAGCACAAGTGTTCACATTGCTTCTCAGAATCGCGTTTGTGCAGAAAACACTAACACTTGTTCAGAAGGAAAGAAAGCACAGAGCCCCAGATTTTATGTTGCCCTGGAGAGCTTGCAGAGCACTGGGGAAAAGCAGGCAGAGAATTCCCTGCTAGCACCTTCTCTGTGCCTGGGAAGCACAAGTGTTCACATTGCTTCGCAGAATCGCGTTTGTGCAGAAAACACTAACACTTGTTCAGAAGGAAAGAAAGCACAGAGCCCCAGATTTTATGTTGCCCTGGAGAGCTTGCAGAGCACTGGGGAAAAGCAGGCAGAGAATTCCCTGCTAGCACCTTCTCTGTGCCTGGGAAGCACAAGTGTTCACATTGCTTCGCAGAATCGCGTTTGTGCAGAAAACACTAACACTTGTTCAGAAGGAAAGAAAGCACAGAGCCCCAGATTTTATGTTGCCCTGGAGAGCTTGCAGAGCACTGGGGAAAGGCAGGCAGAGAATTCCCTGCTAGCACCTTCTCTGTGCCTGGGAAGGAGAAGTGTTCACATTGCTTCTCAGAATCGCCTTTGTGCAGAAAACACTAACACTTGTTCAGAAGGAAAGAAAGCACAGAGCCCCAGATTTTATGTTGCCCTGGAGAGCTTGCAGAGCACTGGGGAAAAGCAGGCAGAGAATTCCCTGCTAGCACCTTCTCTGTGCCTGGGAAGGAGAAGTGTTCACATTGCTTCGCAGAATCGCGTTTGTGCAGAAAACACTAACACTTGTTCAGAAGGAAAGAAAGCACAGAGCGCCAGATTTTATGTTGCCCTGGAGAGCTTGCAGAGCACTGGGGAAAAGCAGGCAGAGAATTCCCTGCTAGCACCTTCTCTGTGCCTGGGAAGCAAAAGTGTTCACATTGCTTCGCAGAATCGCGTTTGTGCAGAAAACACTAACACTTGTCCAGAACTAAAGAAAGCACAGAGCCCCAGATTTTATGTTGCCCTGGAGAGCTTGCAGAGCACTGGGGAAAGGCAGGCAGAGAATTCCCTGCTAGCACCTTCTCTGTGCCTGGGAAGCACAAGTGTTCACATTGCTTCGCAGAATCGCGTTTGTGCAGAAAACACTAACACTTGTTCAGAAGGAAAGAAAGCACAGAGCCCCAGATTTTATGTTGCCCTGGAGAGCTTGCAGAGCACTGGGGAAAAGCAGGCAGAGAATTCCCTGCTAGCACCTTCTCTGTGCCTGGGAAGCACAAGTGTTCACATTGCTTCGCAGAATCGCGTTTGTGCAGAAAACACTAACACTTGTTCAGAAGGAAAGAAAGCACAGAGCCCCAGATTTTATGTTGCCCTGGAGAGCTTGCAGAGCACTGGGGAAAGGCAGGCAGAGAATTCCCTGCTAGCACCTTCTCTGTGCCTGGGAAGGAGAAGTGTTCACATTGCTTTGCAGAATCGTGTTTGTGCAGAAACCACTAACACTTGTTCAGAAGGAAAGAAAGCACAGAGCCCCAGATTTTATGTAGCTCTGGAGAGCTTGCAGAGCACTGGGGAAAAGCAGGCAGAGAATTCCCTGCTAGCACCTTCTCTGTGCCTGGGAAGCACAAGTGTTCACATTGCTTCTCAGAATCACGTTTGTGCAGAAACCACTAACACTTGTTCAGAAGGAAAGAAAGCACAGAGCCCCAGATTTTATGTTGCCCTGGAGAGCTTGCAGAGCACTGGGGAAAAGCAGGCAGAGAATTCCCTGCTAGCACCTTCTCTGTGCCTGGGAAGCACAAGTGTTCACATTGCTTCGCAGAATCGCGTTTGTGCAGAAAACACTAACACTTGTTCAGAAGGAAAGAAAGCACAGAGCCCCAGATTTTATGTTGCCCTGGAGAGCTTGCAGAGCACTGGGGAAAGGCAGGCAGAGAATTCCCTGCTAGCACCTTCTCTGTGCCTGGGAAGGAGAAGTGTTCACATTGCTTTGCAGAATCGTGTTTGTGCAGAAACCACTAACACTTGTTCAGAAGGAAAGAAAGCACAGAGCCCCAGATTTTATGTAGCTCTGGAGAGCTTGCAGAGCACTGGGGAAAAGCAGGCAGAGAATTCCCTGCTAGCACCTTCTCTGTGCCTGGGAAGCACAAATGTTCACATTGCTTTGCAGAATCGCGTTTGTGCAGAAACCACTAACACTTGTTCAGAAGGAAAGAAAGCACAGAGCCCCAGATTTTATGTTGCCCTGGAGAGCTTGCAGAGCACTGGGGAAAAGCAGGCAGAGAATTCCCTGCTAGCACCTTCTCTGTGCCTGGGAAGCACAAATGTTCACATTGCTTTGCAGAATCGCGTTTGTGCAGAAACCACTAACACTTGTTCAGAAGGAAAGAAAGCACAGAGCGCCAGATTTTATGTTGCCCTGGAGAGCTTGCAGAGCACTGGGGAAAAGCAGGCAGAGAATTCCCTGCTAGCACCTTCTCTGTGCCTGGGAAGGAGAAGTGTTCACATTGCTTCGCAGAATCGCGTTTGTGCAGAAAACACTAACACTTGTTCAGAAGGAAAGAAAGCACAGAGCCCCAGATTTTATGTTGCCCTGGAGAGCTTCCAGAGCACTGGGGAAAAGCAGGCAGAGAATTCCCTGCTAGCACCTTCTCTGTGCCTGGGAAGCAAAAGTGTTCACATTGCTTCGCAGAATCGCGTTTGTGCAGAAAACACTAACACTTGTCCAGAACTAAAGAAAGCACAGAGCCCCAGATTTTATGTTGCCCTGGAGAGCTTGCAGAGCACTGGGGAAAGGCAGGCAGAGAATTCCCTGCTAGCACCTTCTCTGTGCCTGGGAAGCACAAGTGTTCACATTGCTTCGCAGAATCGCGTTTGTGCAGAAAACACTAACACTTGTTCAGAAGGAAAGAAAGCACAGAGCCCCAGATTTTATGTTGCCCTGGAGAGCTTGCAGAGCACTGGGGAAAAGCAGGCAGAGAATTCCCTGCTAGCACCTTCTCTGTTGCTGGGAAGGAGAAGTGTTCACATTGCTTCGCAGAATCGCGTTTGTGCAGAAAACACTAACACTTGTTCAGAAGGAAAGAAAGCACAGAGCCCCAGATTTTATGTTGCCCTGGAGAGCTTGCAGAGCACTGGGGAAAGGCAGGCAGAGAATTCCCTGCTAGCACCTTCTCTGTGCCTGGGAAGGAGAAGTCTTCACATTGCTTTGCAGAATCGCGTTTGTGCAGAAAACACTAACACTTGTTCAGAAGGAAAGAAAGCACAGAGCCCCAGATTTTATGTAGCTCTGGAGAGCTTGCAGAGCACTGGGGAAAAGCAGGCAGAGAATTCCCTGCTAGCACCTTCTCTGTGCCTGGGAAGCACAAGTGTTCACATTGCTTCTCAGAATCACGTTTGTGCAGAAAACACTAACACTTGTTCAGAAGGAAAGAAAGCACAGAGCCCCAGATTTTATGTTGCCCTGGAGAGCTTGCAGAGCACTGGGGAAAAGCAGGCAGAGAATTCCCTGCTAGCACCTTCTCTGTGCCTGGGAAGCACAAGTGTTCACATTGCTTCGCAGAATCGCGTTTGTGCAGAAAACACTAACACTTGTTCAGAAGGAAAGAAAGCACAGAGCCCCAGATTTTATGTTGCCCTGGAGAGCTTGCAGAGCACTGGGGAAAGGCAGGCAGAGAATTCCCTGCTAGCACCTTCTCTGTGCCTGGGAAGGAGAAGTGTTCACATTGCTTTGCAGAATCGTGTTTGTGCAGAAAACACTAACACTTGTTCAGAAGGAAAGAAAGCACAGAGCCCCAGATTTTATGTAGCTCTGGAGAGCTTGCAGAGCACTGGGGAAAAGCAGGCAGAGAATTCCCTGCTAGCACCTTCTCTGTGCCTGGGAAGCACAAATGTTCACATTGCTTTGCAGAATCGCGTTTGTGCAGAAACCACTAACACTTGTTCAGAAGGAAAGAAAGCACAGAGCCCCAGATTTTATGTTGCCCTGGAGAGCTTGCAGAGCACTGGGGAAAAGCAGGCAGAGAATTCCCTGCTAGCACCTTCTCTGTGCCTGGGAAGCACAAGTGTTCACACTGCTTCGCAGAATCGCGTTTGTGCAGAAAACACTAACACTTGTTCAGAAGGAAAGAAAGCACAGAGCCCCAGATTTTATGTTGCCCTGGAGAGCTTGCAGAGCACTGGGGAAAAGCAGGCAGAGAATTCCCTGCTAGCACCTTCTCTGTGCCTGGGAAGGAGAAGTGTTCACATTGCTTTGCAGAATCGCGTTTGTGCAGAAAACACTAACACTTGTTCAGAAGGAAAGAAAGCACAGAGCCCCAGATTTTATGTTGCCCTGAAGAGCTTGCAGAGCACTGGGGAAAGGCAGGCAGAGAATTCCCTGCTAGCACCTTCTCTGTGCCTGGGAAGCACAAGTGTTCACATTGCTTCTCAGAATCGCGTTTGTGCAGAAAACACTAACACTTGTTCAGAAGGAAAGAAAGCACAGAGCCCCAGATTTTATGTTGCCCTGGAGAGCTTGCAGAGCACTGGGGAAAAGCAGGCAGAGAATTCCCTGCTAGCACCTTCTCTGTGCCTGGGAAGCACAAGTGTTCACATTGCTTCGCAGAATCGCGTTTGTGCAGAAAACACTAACACTTGTTCAGAAGGAAAGAAAGCACAGAGCCCCAGATTTTATGTTGCCCTGGAGAGCTTGCAGAGCACTGGGGAAAAGCAGGCAGAGAATTCCCTGCTAGCACCTTCTCTGTGCCTGGGAAGCACAAGTGTTCACATTGCTTCGCAGAATCGCGTTTGTGCAGAAAACACTAACACTTGTTCAGAAGGAAAGAAAGCACAGAGCCCCAGATTTTATGTTGCCCTGGAGAGCTTGCAGAGCACTGGGGAAAGGCAGGCAGAGAATTCCCTGCTAGCACCTTCTCTGTGCCTGGGAAGGAGAAGTGTTCACATTGCTTCTCAGAATCGCGTTTGTGCAGAAAACACTAACACTTGTTCAGAAGGAAAGAAAGCACAGAGCCCCAGATTTTATGTTGCCCTGGAGAGCTTGCAGAGCACTGGGGAAAAGCAGGCAGAGAATTCCCTGCTAGCACCTTCTCTGTGCCTGGGAAGCACAAGTGTTCACATTGCTTCGCAGAATCGCGTTTGTGCAGAAAACACTAACACTTGTTCAGAAGGAAAGAAAGCACAGAGCGCCAGATTTTATGTTGCCCTGGAGAGCTTGCAGAGCACTGGGGAAAGGCAGGCAGAGAATTCCCTGCTAGCACCTTCTCTGTGCCTGGGAAGCAAAAGTGTTCACATTGCTTCGCAGAATCGCGTTTGTGCAGAAAACACTAACACTTGTCCAGAACTAAAGAAAGCACAGAGCCCCAGATTTTATGTTGCCCTGGAGAGCTTGCAGAGCACTGGGGAAAGGCAGGCAGAGAATTCCCTGCTAGCACCTTCTCTGTGCCTGGGAAGCACAAGTGTTCACATTGCTTCTCAGAATCGCGTTTGTGCAGAAAACACTAACACTTGTTCAGAAGGAAAGAAAGCACAGAGCCCCAGATTTTATGTTGCCCTGGAGAGCTTGCAGAGCACTGGGGAAAAGCAGGCAGAGAATTCCCTGCTAGCACCTTCTCTGTGCCTGGGAAGCACAAGTGTTCACATTGCTTCTCAGAATCGCGTTTGTGCAGAAACCACTAACACTTGTTCAGAAGGAAAGAAAGCACAGAGCCCCAGATTTTATGTTGCCCTGGAGAGCTTGCAGAGCACTGGGGAAAAGCAGGCAGAGAATTCCCTGCTAGCACCTTCTCTGTGCCTGGGAAGGAGAAGTGTTCACATTGCTTCGCAGAATCGCGTTTGTGCAGAAAACACTAACACTTGTTCAGAAGGAAAGAAAGCACAGAGCCCCAGATTTTATGTTGCCCTGGAGAGCTTGCAGAGCACTGGGGAAAGGCAGGCAGAGAATTCCCTGCTAGCACCTTCTCTGTGCCTGGGAAGGAGAAGTGTTCACATTGCTTCTCAGAATCGTGTTTGTGCAGAAACCACTAACACTTGTTCAGAAGGAAAGAAAGCACAGAGCCCCAGATTTTATGTAGCTCTGGAGAGCTTGCAGAGCACTTGGGAAAAGCAGGCAGAGAATTCCCTGCTAGCACCTTCTCTGTGCCTGGGAAGGAGAAGTGTTCACATTGCTTTGCAGAATCGCGTTTGTGCAGAAAACACTAACACTTGTTCAGAAGGAAAGAAAGCACAGAGCCCCAGATTTTATGTTGCCCTGGAGAGCTTGCAGAGTACTGGGGAAAAGCAGGCAGAGAATTCCCTGCTAGCACCTTCTCTGTGCCTGGGAAGGAGAAGTGTTCACATTGCTTTGCAGAATCGCGTTTGTGCAGAAAACACTAACACTTGTTCAGAAGGAAAGAAAGCACAGAGCGCCAGATTTTATGTTGCCCTGGAGAGCTTGCAGAGCACTGGGGAAAAGCAGGCAGAGAATTCCCTGCTAGCACCTTCTCTGTGCCTGGGAAGGAGAAGTGTTCACATTGCTTCTCAGAATCGCGTTTGTGCAGAAAACACTAACACTTGTTCAGAAGGAAAGAAAGCACAGAGCCCCAGATTTTATGTTGCCCTGGAGAGCTTGCAGAGCACTGGGGAAAGGCAGGCAGAGAATTCCCTGCTAGCACCTTCTCTGTGACTGGGAAGCAAAAGTGTTCACATTGCTTCGCAGAATCGCGTTTGTGCAGAAAACACTAACACTTGTCCAGAACTAAAGAAAGCACAGAGCCCCAGATTTTATGTTGCCCTGGAGAGCTTGCAGAGCACTGGGGAAAGGCAGGCAGAGAATTCCCTGCTAGCACCTTCTCTGTGCCTGGGAAGCAAAAGTGTTCACATTGCTTCGCAGAATCGCGTTTGTGCAGAAAACACTAACACTTGTTCAGAAGGAAAGAAAGCACAGAGCCCCAGATTTTATGTTGCCCTGGAGAGCTTGCAGAGCACTGGGGAAAAGCAGGCAGAGAATTCCCTGCTAGCACCTTCTCTGTGCCTGGGAAGCACAAGTGTTCACATTGCTTCTCAGAATCGCGTTTGTGCAGAAACCACTAACACTTGTTCAGAAGGAAAGAAAGCACAGAGCCCCAGATTTTATGTTGCCCTGGAGAGCTTGCAGAGCACTGGGGAAAAGCAGGCAGAGAATTCCCTGCTAGCACCTTCTCTGTGCCTGGGAAGGAGAAGTGTTCACATTGCTTCGCAGAATCGCGTTTGTGCAGAAAACACTAACACTTGTTCAGAAGGAAAGAAAGCACAGAGCCCCAGATTTTATGTTGCCCTGGAGAGCTTGCAGAGCACTGGGGAAAGGCAGGCAGAGAATTCCCTGCTAGCACCTTCTCTGTGCCTGGGAAGGAGAAGTGTTCACATTGCTTCTCAGAATCGTGTTTGTGCAGAAACCACTAACACTTGTTCAGAAGGAAAGAAAGCACAGAGCCCCAGATTTTATGTAGCTCTGGAGAGCTTGCAGAGCACTTGGGAAAAGCAGGCAGAGAATTCCCTGCTAGCACCTTCTCTGTGCCTGGGAAGGAGAAGTGTTCACATTGCTTCTCAGAATCGCGTTTGTGCAGAAAACACTAACACTTGTTCAGAAGGAAAGAAAGCACAGAGCCCCAGATTTTATGTTGCCCTGGAGAGCTTGCAGAGCACTGGGGAAAGGCAGGCAGAGAATTCCCTGCTAGCACCTTCTCTGTGACTGGGAAGCAAAAGTGTTCACATTGCTTCGCAGAATCGCGTTTGTGCAGAAAACACTAACACTTGTCCAGAACTAAAGAAAGCACAGAGCCCCAGATTTTATGTTGCCCTGGAGAGCTTGCAGAGCACTGGGGAAAGGCAGGCAGAGAATTCCCTGCTAGCACCTTCTCTGTGCCTGGGAAGCACAAGTGTTCACATTGCTTCGCAGAATCGCGTTTGTGCAGAAAACACTAACACTTGTTCAGAAGGAAAGAAAGCACAGAGCCCCAGATTTTATGTTGCCCTGGAGAGCTTGCAGAGCACTGGGGAAAAGCAGGCAGAGAATTCCCTGCTAGCACCTTCTCTGTGCCTGGGAAGCACAAGTGTTCACATTGCTTCTCAGAATCGCGTTTGTGCAGAAACCACTAACACTTGTTCAGAAGGAAAGAAAGCACAGAGCCCCAGATTTTATGTTGCCCTGGAGAGCTTGCAGAGCACTGGGGAAAAGCAGGCAGAGAATTCCCTGCTAGCACCTTCTCTGTGCCTGGGAAGGAGAAGTGTTCACATTGCTTCGCAGAATCGCGTTTGTGCAGAAAACACTAACACTTGTTCAGAAGGAAAGAAAGCACAGAGCCCCAGATTTTATGTTGCCCTGGAGAGCTTGCAGAGCACTGGGGAAAGGCAGGCAGAGAATTCCCTGCTAGCACCTTCTCTGTGCCTGGGAAGGAGAAGTGTTCACATTGCTTCTCAGAATCGTGTTTGTGCAGAAACCACTAACACTTGTTCAGAAGGAAAGAAAGCACAGAGCCCCAGATTTTATGTAGCTCTGGAGAGCTTGCAGAGCACTTGGGAAAAGCAGGCAGAGAATTCCCTGCTAGCACCTTCTCTGTGCCTGGGAAGGAGAAGTGTTCACATTGCTTTGCAGAATCGCGTTTGTGCAGAAAACACTAACACTTGTTCAGAAGGAAAGAAAGCACAGAGCCCCAGATTTTATGTTGCCCTGGAGAGCTTGCAGAGTACTGGGGAAAAGCAGGCAGAGAATTCCCTGCTAGCACCTTCTCTGTGCCTGGGAAGGAGAAGTGTTCACATTGCTTTGCAGAATCGCGTTTGTGCAGAAAACACTAACACTTGTTCAGAAGGAAAGAAAGCACAGAGCGCCAGATTTTATGTTGCCCTGGAGAGCTTGCAGAGCACTGGGGAAAAGCAGGCAGAGAATTCCCTGCTAGCACCTTCTCTGTGCCTGGGAAGGAGAAGTGTTCACATTGCTTCTCAGAATCGCGTTTGTGCAGAAAACACTAACACTTGTTCAGAAGGAAAGAAAGCACAGAGCCCCAGATTTTATGTTGCCCTGGAGAGCTTGCAGAGCACTGGGGAAAGGCAGGCAGAGAATTCCCTGCTAGCACCTTCTCTGTGACTGGGAAGCAAAAGTGTTCACATTGCTTCGCAGAATCGCGTTTGTGCAGAAAACACTAACACTTGTCCAGAACTAAAGAAAGCACAGAGCCCCAGATTTTATGTTGCCCTGGAGAGCTTGCAGAGCACTGGGGAAAGGCAGGCAGAGAATTCCCTGCTAGCACCTTCTCTGTGCCTGGGAAGCAAAAGTGTTCACATTGCTTCGCAGAATCGCGTTTGTGCAGAAAACACTAACACTTGTTCAGAAGGAAAGAAAGCACAGAGCCCCAGATTTTATGTTGCCCTGGAGAGCTTGCAGAGCACTGGGGAAAAGCAGGCAGAGAATTCCCTGCTAGCACCTTCTCTGTTGCTGGGAAGGAGAAGTGTTCACATTGCTTCGCAGAATCGCGTTTGTGCAGAAAACACTAACACTTGTTCAGAAGGAAAGAAAGCACAGAGCCCCAGATTTTATGTTGCCCTGGAGAGCTTGCAGAGCACTGGGGAAAGGCAGGCAGAGAATTCCCTGCTAGCACCTTCTCTGTGCCTGGGAAGGAGAAGTCTTCACATTGCTTTGCAGAATCGCGTTTGTGCAGAAAACACTAACACTTGTTCAGAAGGAAAGAAAGCACAGAGCCCCAGATTTTATGTAGCTCTGGAGAGCTTGCAGAGCACTGGGGAAAAGCAGGCAGAGAATTCCCTGCTAGCACCTTCTCTGTGCCTGGGAAGCACAAGTGTTCACATTGCTTCTCAGAATCACGTTTGTGCAGAAAACACTAACACTTGTTCAGAAGGAAAGAAAGCACAGAGCCCCAGATTTTATGTTGCCCTGGAGAGCTTGCAGAGCACTGGGGAAAAGCAGGCAGAGAATTCCCTGCTAGCACCTTCTCTGTGCCTGGGAAGCACAAGTGTTCACATTGCTTCGCAGAATCGCGTTTGTGCAGAAAACACTAACACTTGTTCAGAAGGAAAGAAAGCACAGAGCCCCAGATTTTATGTTGCCCTGGAGAGCTTGCAGAGCACTGGGGAAAGGCAGGCAGAGAATTCCCTGCTAGCACCTTCTCTGTGCCTGGGAAGGAGAAGTGTTCACATTGCTTTGCAGAATCGTGTTTGTGCAGAAAACACTAACACTTGTTCAGAAGGAAAGAAAGCACAGAGCCCCAGATTTTATGTAGCTCTGGAGAGCTTGCAGAGCACTGGGGAAAAGCAGGCAGAGAATTCCCTGCTAGCACCTTCTCTGTGCCTGGGAAGCACAAATGTTCACATTGCTTTGCAGAATCGCGTTTGTGCAGAAACCACTAACACTTGTTCAGAAGGAAAGAAAGCACAGAGCCCCAGATTTTATGTTGCCCTGGAGAGCTTGCAGAGCACTGGGGAAAAGCAGGCAGAGAATTCCCTGCTAGCACCTTCTCTGTGCCTGGGAAGCACAAGTGTTCACACTGCTTCGCAGAATCGCGTTTGTGCAGAAAACACTAACACTTGTTCAGAAGGAAAGAAAGCACAGAGCCCCAGATTTTATGTTGCCCTGGAGAGCTTGCAGAGCACTGGGGAAAAGCAGGCAGAGAATTCCCTGCTAGCACCTTCTCTGTGCCTGGGAAGGAGAAGTGTTCACATTGCTTTGCAGAATCGCGTTTGTGCAGAAAACACTAACACTTGTTCAGAAGGAAAGAAAGCACAGAGCCCCAGATTTTATGTTGCCCTGAAGAGCTTGCAGAGCACTGGGGAAAGGCAGGCAGAGAATTCCCTGCTAGCACCTTCTCTGTGCCTGGGAAGCACAAGTGTTCACATTGCTTCTCAGAATCGCGTTTGTGCAGAAAACACTAACACTTGTTCAGAAGGAAAGAAAGCACAGAGCCCCAGATTTTATGTTGCCCTGGAGAGCTTGCAGAGCACTGGGGAAAAGCAGGCAGAGAATTCCCTGCTAGCACCTTCTCTGTGCCTGGGAAGCACAAGTGTTCACATTGCTTCGCAGAATCGCGTTTGTGCAGAAAACACTAACACTTGTTCAGAAGGAAAGAAAGCACAGAGCCCCAGATTTTATGTTGCCCTGGAGAGCTTGCAGAGCACTGGGGAAAAGCAGGCAGAGAATTCCCTGCTAGCACCTTCTCTGTGCCTGGGAAGCACAAGTGTTCACATTGCTTCGCAGAATCGCGTTTGTGCAGAAAACACTAACACTTGTTCAGAAGGAAAGAAAGCACAGAGCCCCAGATTTTATGTTGCCCTGGAGAGCTTGCAGAGCACTGGGGAAAGGCAGGCAGAGAATTCCCTGCTAGCACCTTCTCTGTGCCTGGGAAGGAGAAGTGTTCACATTGCTTCTCAGAATCGCGTTTGTGCAGAAAACACTAACACTTGTTCAGAAGGAAAGAAAGCACAGAGCCCCAGATTTTATGTTGCCCTGGAGAGCTTGCAGAGCACTGGGGAAAAGCAGGCAGAGAATTCCCTGCTAGCACCTTCTCTGTGCCTGGGAAGCACAAGTGTTCACATTGCTTCGCAGAATCGCGTTTGTGCAGAAAACACTAACACTTGTTCAGAAGGAAAGAAAGCACAGAGCGCCAGATTTTATGTTGCCCTGGAGAGCTTGCAGAGCACTGGGGAAAGGCAGGCAGAGAATTCCCTGCTAGCACCTTCTCTGTGCCTGGGAAGCAAAAGTGTTCACATTGCTTCGCAGAATCGCGTTTGTGCAGAAAACACTAACACTTGTCCAGAACTAAAGAAAGCACAGAGCCCCAGATTTTATGTTGCCCTGGAGAGCTTGCAGAGCACTGGGGAAAGGCAGGCAGAGAATTCCCTGCTAGCACCTTCTCTGTGCCTGGGAAGCACAAGTGTTCACATTGCTTCGCAGAATCGCGTTTGTGCAGAAAACACTAACACTTGTTCAGAAGGAAAGAAAGCACAGAGCCCCAGATTTTATGTTGCCCTGGAGAGCTTGCAGAGCACTGGGGAAAAGCAGGCAGAGAATTCCCTGCTAGCACCTTCTCTGTGCCTGGGAAGCACAAGTGTTCACATTGCTTCTCAGAATCGCGTTTGTGCAGAAACCACTAACACTTGTTCAGAAGGAAAGAAAGCACAGAGCCCCAGATTTTATGTTGCCCTGGAGAGCTTGCAGAGCACTGGGGAAAAGCAGGCAGAGAATTCCCTGCTAGCACCTTCTCTGTGCCTGGGAAGGAGAAGTGTTCACATTGCTTCTCAGAATCGCGTTTGTGCAGAAAACACTAACACTTGTTCAGAAGGAAAGAAAGCACAGAGCCCCAGATTTTATGTTGCCCTGGAGAGCTTGCAGAGCACTGGGGAAAGGCAGGCAGAGAATTCCCTGCTAGCACCTTCTCTGTGCCTGGGAAGGAGAAGTGTTCACATTGCTTCTCAGAATCGTGTTTGTGCAGAAACCACTAACACTTGTTCAGAAGGAAAGAAAGCACAGAGCCCCAGATTTTATGTAGCTCTGGAGAGCTTGCAGAGCACTTGGGAAAAGCAGGCAGAGAATTCCCTGCTAGCACCTTCTCTGTGCCTGGGAAGGAGAAGTGTTCACATTGCTTTGCAGAATCGCGTTTGTGCAGAAAACACTAACACTTGTTCAGAAGGAAAGAAAGCACAGAGCCCCAGATTTTATGTTGCCCTGGAGAGCTTGCAGAGTACTGGGGAAAAGCAGGCAGAGAATTCCCTGCTAGCACCTTCTCTGTGCCTGGGAAGGAGAAGTGTTCACATTGCTTTGCAGAATCGCGTTTGTGCAGAAAACACTAACACTTGTTCAGAAGGAAAGAAAGCACAGAGCGCCAGATTTTATGTTGCCCTGGAGAGCTTGCAGAGCACTGGGGAAAAGCAGGCAGAGAATTCCCTGCTAGCACCTTCTCTGTGCCTGGGAAGGAGAAGTGTTCACATTGCTTCTCAGAATCGCGTTTGTGCAGAAAACACTAACACTTGTTCAGAAGGAAAGAAAGCACAGAGCCCCAGATTTTATGTTGCCCTGGAGAGCTTGCAGAGCACTGGGGAAAGGCAGGCAGAGAATTCCCTGCTAGCACCTTCTCTGTGACTGGGAAGCAAAAGTGTTCACATTGCTTCGCAGAATCGCGTTTGTGCAGAAAACACTAACACTTGTCCAGAACTAAAGAAAGCACAGAGCCCCAGATTTTATGTTGCCCTGGAGAGCTTGCAGAGCACTGGGGAAAGGCAGGCAGAGAATTCCCTGCTAGCACCTTCTCTGTGCCTGGGAAGCAAAAGTGTTCACATTGCTTCGCAGAATCGCGTTTGTGCAGAAAACACTAACACTTGTTCAGAAGGAAAGAAAGCACAGAGCCCCAGATTTTATGTTGCCCTGGAGAGCTTGCAGAGCACTGGGGAAAAGCAGGCAGAGAATTCCCTGCTAGCACCTTCTCTGTGCCTGGGAAGCACAAGTGTTCACATTGCTTCTCAGAATCACGTTTGTGCAGAAACCACTAACACTTGTTCAGAAGGAAAGAAAGCACAGAGCCCCAGATTTTATGTTGCCCTGGAGAGCTTGCAGAGCACTGGGGAAAAGCAGGCAGAGAATTCCCTGCTAGCACCTTCTCTGTGCCTGGGAAGCACAAGTGTTCACATTGCTTCGCAGAATCGCGTTTGTGCAGAAAACACTAACACTTGTTCAGAAGGAAAGAAAGCACAGAGCCCCAGATTTGATGTTGCCCTGGAGAGCTTGCAGAGCACTGGGGAAAGGCAGGCAGAGAATTCCCTGCTAGCACCTTCTCTGTGCCTGGGAAGCACAAGTGTTCACATTGCTTTGCAGAATCGCGTTTGTGCAGAAAACACTAACACTTGTTCAGAAGGAAAGAAAGCACAGAGCCCCAGATTTTATGTTGCCCTGGAGAGCTTGCAGAGCACTGGGGAAAAGCAGGCAGAGAATTCCCTGCTAGCACCTTCTCTGTGCCTGGGAAGCACAAGTGTTCACATTGCTTCGCAGAATCGCGTTTGTGCAGAAAACACTAACACTTGTTCAGAAGGAAAGAAAGCACAGAGCCCCAGATTTTATGTTGCCCTGGAGAGCTTGCAGAGTACTGGGGAAAAGCAGGCAGAGAATTCCCTGCTAGCACCTTCTCTGTGCCTGGGCAGGAGAAGTGTTCACATTGCTTCGCAGAATCGCGTTTGTGCAGAAAACACTAACACTTGTTCAGAAGGAAAGAAAGCACAGAGCCCCAGATTTTATGTTGCCCTGGAGAGCTTGCAGAGCACTGGGGAAAAGCAGGCAGAGAATTCCCTGCTAGCACCTTCTCTGTGCCTGGGAAGCACAAGTGTTCACATTGCTTCGCAGAATCGCGTTTGTGCAGAAAACACTAACACTTGTTCAGAAGGAAAGAAAGCACAGAGCCCCAGATTTTATGTTGCCCTGGAGAGCTTGCAGAGCACTGGGGAAAAGCAGGCAGAGAATTCCCTGCTAGCACCTTCTCTGTGCCTGGGAAGCACAAGTGTTCACATTGCTTCGCAGAATCGCGTTTGTGCAGAAAACACTAACACTTGTTCAGAAGGAAAGAAAGCACAGAGCCCCAGATTTTATGTTGCCCTGGAGAGCTTGCAGAGCACTGGGGAAAAGCAGGCAGAGAATTCCCTGCTAGCACCTTCTCTGTGCCTGGGAAGCACAAGTGTTCACATTGCTTCGCAGAATCGCGTTTGTGCAGAAAACACTAACACTTGTTCAGAAGGAAAGAAAGCACAGAGCCCCAGATTTTATGTTGCCCTGGAGAGCTTGCAGAGCACTGGGGAAAGGCAGGCAGAGAATTCCCTGCTAGCACCTTCTCTGTGCCTGGGAAGGAGAAGTGTTCACATTGCTTCTCAGAATCGCGTTTGTGCAGAAAACACTAACACTTGTTCAGAAGGAAAGAAAGCACAGAGCCCCAGATTTTATGTTGCCCTGGAGAGCTTGCAGAGCACTGGGGAAAAGCAGGCAGAGAATTCCCTGCTAGCACCTTCTCTGTGCCTGGGAAGCACAAGTGTTCACATTGCTTTGCAGAATCGCGTTTGTGCAGAAAACACTAACACTTGTTCAGAAGGAAAGAAAGCACAGAGCCCCACATTTTATGTTGCCCTGGAGAGCTTGCAGAGCACTGGGGAAAACCAGGCAGAGAATTCCCTGCTAGCACCTTCTCTGTGCCTGGGAAGGAGAAGTGTTCACATTGCTTTGCAGAATCGTGTTTGTGCAGAAACCACTAACACTTGTTCAGAAGGAAAGAAAGCACAGAGCCCCAGATTTTATGTAGCTCTGGAGAGCTTGCAGAGCACTGGGGAAAAGCAGGCAGAGAATTCCCTGCTAGCACCTTCTCTGTGCCTGGGAAGGAGAAGTGTTCACATTGCTTCTCAGAATCGCCTTTGTGCAGAAAACACTAACACTTGTTCAGAAGGAAAGAAAGCACAGAGCCCCAGATTTTATGTTGCCCTGGAGAGCTTGCAGAGCACTGGGGAAAAGCAGGCAGAGAATTCCCTGCTAGCACCTTCTCTGTGCCTGGGAAGCACAAATGTTCACATTGCTTTGCAGAATCGCGTTTGTGCAGAAACCACTAACACTTGTTCAGAAGGAAAGAAAGCACAGAGCCCCAGATTTTATGTTGCCCTGGAGAGCTTGCAGAGCACTGGGGAAAAGCAGGCAGAGAATTCCCTGCTAGCACCTTCTCTGTGCCTGGGAAGCACAAGTGTTCACACTGCTTCGCAGAATCGCGTTTGTGCAGAAAACACTAACACTTGTTCAGAAGGAAAGAAAGCACAGAGCCCCAGATTTTATGTTGCCCTGGAGAGCTTGCAGAGCACTGGGGAAAAGCAGGCAGAGAATTCCCTGCTAGCACCTTCTCTGTGCCTGGGAAGCACAAGTGTTCACATTGCTTTGCAGAATCGCGTTTGTGCAGAAAACACTAACACTTGTTCAGAAGGAAAGAAAGCACAGAGCCCCAGATTTTATGTTGCCCTGGAGAGCTTGCAGAGCACTGGGGAAAGGCAGGCAGAGAATTCCCTGCTAGCACCTTCTCTGTGCCTGGGAAGGAGAAGTGTTCACATTGCTTCGCAGAATCGCGTTTGTGCAGAAAACACTAACACTTGTTCAGAAGGAAAGAAAGCACAGAGCCCCAGATTTTATGTTGCCCTGGAGAGCTTGCAGAGTACTGGGGAAAAGCAGGCAGAGAATTCCCTGCTAGCACCTTCTCTGTGCCTGGGCAGGAGAAGTGTTCACATTGCTTCGCAGAATCGCGTTTGTGCAGAAAACACTAACACTTGTTCAGAAGGAAAGAAAGCACAGAGCCCCAGATTTTATGTTGCCCTGGAGAGCTTGCAGAGTACTGGGGAAAAGCAGGCAGAGAATTCCCTGCTAGCACCTTCTCTGTGCCTGGGCAGGAGAAGTGTTCACATTGCTTCGCAGAATCGCGTTTGTGCAGAAAACACTAACACTTGTTCAGAAGGAAAGAAAGCACAGAGCCCCAGATTTTATGTTGCCCTGGAGAGCTTGCAGAGCACTGGGGAAAAGCAGGCAGAGAATTCCCTGCTAGCACCTTCTCTGTGCCTGGGAAGCACAAGTGTTCACATTGCTTCGCAGAATCGCGTTTGTGCAGAAAACACTAACACTTGTTCAGAAGGAAAGAAAGCACAGAGCCCCAGATTTTATGTTGCCCTGGAGAGCTTGCAGAGCACTGGGGAAAAGCAGGCAGAGAATTCCCTGCTAGCACCTTCTCTGTGCCTGGGAAGCACAAGTGTTCACATTGCTTCGCAGAATCGCGTTTGTGCAGAAAACACTAACACTTGTTCAGAAGGAAAGAAAGCACAGAGCCCCAGATTTTATGTTGCCCTGGAGAGCTTGCAGAGCACTGGGGAAAAGCAGGCAGAGAATTCCCTGCTAGCACCTTCTCTGTGCCTGGGAAGCACAAGTGTTCACATTGCTTCGCAGAATCGCGTTTGTGCAGAAAACACTAACACTTGTTCAGAAGGAAAGAAAGCACAGAGCCCCAGATTTTATGTTGCCCTGGAGAGCTTGCAGAGCACTGGGGAAAGGCAGGCAGAGAATTCCCTGCTAGCACCTTCTCTGTGCCTGGGAAGCACAAGTGTTCACATTGCTTCTCAGAATCGCGTTTGTGCAGAAAACACTAACACTTGTTCAGAAGGAAAGAAAGCACAGAGCCCCAGATTTTATGTTGCCCTGGAGAGCTTGCAGAGCACTGGGGAAAAGCAGGCAGAGAATTCCCTGCTAGCACCTTCTCTGTGCCTGGGAAGCACAAGTGTTCACATTGCTTTGCAGAATCGCGTTTGTGCAGAAAACACTAACACTTGTTCAGAAGGAAAGAAAGCACAGAGCCCCACATTTTATGTTGCCCTGGAGAGCTTGCAGAGCACTGGGGAAAACCAGGCAGAGAATTCCCTGCTAGCACCTTCTCTGTGCCTGGGAAGGAGAAGTGTTCACATTGCTTTGCAGAATCGTGTTTGTGCAGAAACCACTAACACTTGTTCAGAAGGAAAGAAAGCACAGAGCCCCAGATTTTATGTAGCTCTGGAGAGCTTGCAGAGCACTGGGGAAAAGCAGGCAGAGAATTCCCTGCTAGCACCTTCTCTGTGCCTGGGAAGGAGAAGTGTTCACATTGCTTCTCAGAATCGCCTTTGTGCAGAAAACACTAACACTTGTTCAGAAGGAAAGAAAGCACAGAGCCCCAGATTTTATGTTGCCCTGGAGAGCTTGCAGAGCACTGGGGAAAAGCAGGCAGAGAATTCCCTGCTAGCACCTTCTCTGTGCCTGGGAAGCACAAGTGTTCACATTGCTTCGCAGAATCGCGTTTGTGCAGAAAACACTAACACTTGTTCAGAAGGAAAGAAAGCACAGAGCCCCAGATTTTATGTTGCCCTGGAGAGCTTGCAGAGCACTGGGGAAAAGCAGGCAGAGAATTCCCTGCTAGCACCTTCTCTGTGCCTGGGAAGCACAAGTGTTCACATTGCTTCGCAGAATCGCGTTTGTGCAGAAAACACTAACACTTGTTCAGAAGGAAAGAAAGCACAGAGCCCCAGATTTTATGTTGCCCTGGAGAGCTTGCAGAGCACTGGGGAAAAGCAGGCAGAGAGTTCCCTGCTAGCACCTTCTCTGTGCCTGGGAAGCACAAATGTTCACATTGCTTTGCAGAATCGCGTTTGTGCAGAAACCACTAACACTTGTTCAGAAGGAAAGAAAGCACAGAGCCCCAGATTTTATGTTGCCCTGGAGAGCTTGCAGAGCATTGGGGAAAAGCAGGCAGAGAATTCCCTGCTAGCACCTTCTCTGTGCCTGGGAAGCACAAGTGTTCACACTGCTTCTCAGAATCACGTTTGTGCAGAAAACACTAACACTTGTTCAGAAGGAAAGAAAGCACAGAGCCCCAGATTTTATGTTGCCCTGGAGAGCTTGCAGAGCACTGGGGAAAAGCAGGCAGAGAATTCCCTGCTAGCACCTTCGCTGTGCCTGGGAAGGAGAAGTGTTCACATTGCTTTGCAGAATCGCGTTTGTGCAGAAAACACTAACACTTGTTCAGAAGGAAAGAAAGCACAGAGCCCCAGATTTTATGTTGCCCTGGAGAGCTTGCAGAGCACTGGGGAAAGGCAGGCAGAGAATTCCCTGCTAGCACCTTCTCTGTGCCTGGGAAGCACAAGTGTTCACATTGCTTCTCAGAATCGCGTTTGTGCAGAAAACACTAACACTTGTTCAGAAGGAAAGAAAGCACAGAGCCCCAGATTTTATGTTGCCCTGGAGAGCTTGCAGAGCACTGGGGAAAAGCAGGCAGAGAATTCCCTGCTAGCACCTTCTCTGTGCCTGGGAAGCACAAGTGTTCACATTGCTTCGCAGAATCGCGTTTGTGCAGAAAACACTAACACTTGTTCAGAAGGAAAGAAAGCACAGAGCCCCAGATTTTATGTTGCCCTGGAGAGCTTGCAGAGCACTGGGGAAAAGCAGGCAGAGAATTCCCTGCTAGCACCTTCTCTGTGCCTGGGAAGCACAAGTGTTCACATTGCTTCGCAGAATCGCGTTTGTGCAGAAAACACTAACACTTGTTCAGAAGGAAAGAAAGCACAGAGCCCCAGATTTTATGTTGCCCTGGAGAGCTTGCAGAGCACTGGGGAAAGGCAGGCAGAGAATTCCCTGCTAGCACCTTCTCTGTGCCTGGGAAGGAGAAGTGTTCACATTGCTTCTCAGAATCGCCTTTGTGCAGAAAACACTAACACTTGTTCAGAAGGAAAGAAAGCACAGAGCCCCAGATTTTATGTTGCCCTGGAGAGCTTGCAGAGCACTGGGGAAAAGCAGGCAGAGAATTCCCTGCTAGCACCTTCTCTGTGCCTGGGAAGGAGAAGTGTTCACATTGCTTCGCAGAATCGCGTTTGTGCAGAAAACACTAACACTTGTTCAGAAGGAAAGAAAGCACAGAGCGCCAGATTTTATGTTGCCCTGGAGAGCTTGCAGAGCACTGGGGAAAGGCAGGCAGAGAATTCCCTGCTAGCACCTTCTCTGTGCCTGGGAAGCAAAAGTGTTCACATTGCTTCGCAGAATCGCGTTTGTGCAGAAAACACTAACACTTGTCCAGAACTAAAGAAAGCACAGAGCCCCAGATTTTATGTTGCCCTGGAGAGCTTGCAGAGCACTGGGGAAAGGCAGGCAGAGAATTCCCTGCTAGCACCTTCTCTGTGCCTGGGAAGCACAAGTGTTCACATTGCTTCGCAGAATCGCGTTTGTGCAGAAAACACTAACACTTGTTCAGAAGGAAAGAAAGCACAGAGCCCCAGATTTTATGTTGCCCTGGAGAGCTTGCAGAGCACTGGGGAAAAGCAGGCAGAGAATTCCCTGCTAGCACCTTCTCTGTGCCTGGGAAGCACAAGTGTTCACATTGCTTCGCAGAATCGCGTTTGTGCAGAAAACACTAACACTTGTTCAGAAGGAAAGAAAGCACAGAGCCCCAGATTTTATGTTGCCCTGGAGAGCTTGCAGAGCACTGGGGAAAGGCAGGCAGAGAATTCCCTGCTAGCACCTTCTCTGTGCCTGGGAAGGAGAAGTGTTCACATTGCTTTGCAGAATCGTGTTTGTGCAGAAACCACTAACACTTGTTCAGAAGGAAAGAAAGCACAGAGCCCCAGATTTTATGTAGCTCTGGAGAGCTTGCAGAGCACTGGGGAAAAGCAGGCAGAGAATTCCCTGCTAGCACCTTCTCTGTGCCTGGGAAGCACAAGTGTTCACATTGCTTCTCAGAATCACGTTTGTGCAGAAACCACTAACACTTGTTCAGAAGGAAAGAAAGCACAGAGCCCCAGATTTTATGTTGCCCTGGAGAGCTTGCAGAGCACTGGGGAAAAGCAGGCAGAGAATTCCCTGCTAGCACCTTCTCTGTGCCTGGGAAGCACAAGTGTTCACATTGCTTCGCAGAATCGCGTTTGTGCAGAAAACACTAACACTTGTTCAGAAGGAAAGAAAGCACAGAGCCCCAGATTTTATGTTGCCCTGGAGAGCTTGCAGAGCACTGGGGAAAGGCAGGCAGAGAATTCCCTGCTAGCACCTTCTCTGTGCCTGGGAAGGAGAAGTGTTCACATTGCTTTGCAGAATCGTGTTTGTGCAGAAACCACTAACACTTGTTCAGAAGGAAAGAAAGCACAGAGCCCCAGATTTTATGTAGCTCTGGAGAGCTTGCAGAGCACTGGGGAAAAGCAGGCAGAGAATTCCCTGCTAGCACCTTCTCTGTGCCTGGGAAGCACAAATGTTCACATTGCTTTGCAGAATCGCGTTTGTGCAGAAACCACTAACACTTGTTCAGAAGGAAAGAAAGCACAGAGCCCCAGATTTTATGTTGCCCTGGAGAGCTTGCAGAGCACTGGGGAAAAGCAGGCAGAGAATTCCCTGCTAGCACCTTCTCTGTGCCTGGGAAGGAGAAGTGTTCACATTGCTTCGCAGAATCGCGTTTGTGCAGAAAACACTAACACTTGTTCAGAAGGAAAGAAAGCACAGAGCGCCAGATTTTATGTTGCCCTGGAGAGCTTGCAGAGCACTGGGGAAAAGCAGGCAGAGAATTCCCTGCTAGCACCTTCTCTGTGCCTGGGAAGGAGAAGTGTTCACATTGCTTCGCAGAATCGCGTTTGTGCAGAAAACACTAACACTTGTTCAGAAGGAAAGAAAGCACAGAGCCCCAGATTTTATGTTGCCCTGGAGAGCTTGCAGAGCACTGGGGAAAAGCAGGCAGAGAATTCCCTGCTAGCACCTTCTCTGTGCCTGGGAAGCAAAAGTGTTCACATTGCTTCGCAGAATCGCGTTTGTGCAGAAAACACTAACACTTGTCCAGAACTAAAGAAAGCACAGAGCCCCAGATTTTATGTTGCCCTGGAGAGCTTGCAGAGCACTGGGGAAAGGCAGGCAGAGAATTCCCTGCTAGCACCTTCTCTGTGCCTGGGAAGCACAAGTGTTCACATTGCTTCGCAGAATCGCGTTTGTGCAGAAAACACTAACACTTGTTCAGAAGGAAAGAAAGCACAGAGCCCCAGATTTTATGTTGCCCTGGAGAGCTTGCAGAGCACTGGGGAAAAGCAGGCAGAGAATTCCCTGCTAGCACCTTCTCTGTTGCTGGGAAGGAGAAGTGTTCACATTGCTTCGCAGAATCGCGTTTGTGCAGAAAACACTAACACTTGTTCAGAAGGAAAGAAAGCACAGAGCCCCAGATTTTATGTTGCCCTGGAGAGCTTGCAGAGCACTGGGGAAAGGCAGGCAGAGAATTCCCTGCTAGCACCTTCTCTGTGCCTGGGAAGGAGAAGTCTTCACATTGCTTTGCAGAATCGCGTTTGTGCAGAAAACACTAACACTTGTTCAGAAGGAAAGAAAGCACAGAGCCCCAGATTTTATGTAGCTCTGGAGAGCTTGCAGAGCACTGGGGAAAAGCAGGCAGAGAATTCCCTGCTAGCACCTTCTCTGTGCCTGGGAAGCACAAGTGTTCACATTGCTTCTCAGAATCACGTTTGTGCAGAAAACACTAACACTTGTTCAGAAGGAAAGAAAGCACAGAGCCCCAGATTTTATGTTGCCCTGGAGAGCTTGCAGAGCACTGGGGAAAAGCAGGCAGAGAATTCCCTGCTAGCACCTTCTCTGTGCCTGGGAAGCACAAGTGTTCACATTGCTTCGCAGAATCGCGTTTGTGCAGAAAACACTAACACTTGTTCAGAAGGAAAGAAAGCACAGAGCCCCAGATTTTATGTTGCCCTGGAGAGCTTGCAGAGCACTGGGGAAAGGCAGGCAGAGAATTCCCTGCTAGCACCTTCTCTGTGCCTGGGAAGGAGAAGTGTTCACATTGCTTTGCAGAATCGTGTTTGTGCAGAAAACACTAACACTTGTTCAGAAGGAAAGAAAGCACAGAGCCCCAGATTTTATGTAGCTCTGGAGAGCTTGCAGAGCACTGGGGAAAAGCAGGCAGAGAATTCCCTGCTAGCACCTTCTCTGTGCCTGGGAAGCACAAATGTTCACATTGCTTTGCAGAATCGCGTTTGTGCAGAAACCACTAACACTTGTTCAGAAGGAAAGAAAGCACAGAGCCCCAGATTTTATGTTGCCCTGGAGAGCTTGCAGAGCACTGGGGAAAAGCAGGCAGAGAATTCCCTGCTAGCACCTTCTCTGTGCCTGGGAAGCACAAGTGTTCACACTGCTTCGCAGAATCGCGTTTGTGCAGAAAACACTAACACTTGTTCAGAAGGAAAGAAAGCACAGAGCCCCAGATTTTATGTTGCCCTGGAGAGCTTGCAGAGCACTGGGGAAAAGCAGGCAGAGAATTCCCTGCTAGCACCTTCTCTGTGCCTGGGAAGGAGAAGTGTTCACATTGCTTTGCAGAATCGCGTTTGTGCAGAAAACACTAACACTTGTTCAGAAGGAAAGAAAGCACAGAGCCCCAGATTTTATGTTGCCCTGAAGAGCTTGCAGAGCACTGGGGAAAGGCAGGCAGAGAATTCCCTGCTAGCACCTTCTCTGTGCCTGGGAAGCACAAGTGTTCACATTGCTTCTCAGAATCGCGTTTGTGCAGAAAACACTAACACTTGTTCAGAAGGAAAGAAAGCACAGAGCCCCAGATTTTATGTTGCCCTGGAGAGCTTGCAGAGCACTGGGGAAAAGCAGGCAGAGAATTCCCTGCTAGCACCTTCTCTGTGCCTGGGAAGCACAAGTGTTCACATTGCTTCGCAGAATCGCGTTTGTGCAGAAAACACTAACACTTGTTCAGAAGGAAAGAAAGCACAGAGCCCCAGATTTTATGTTGCCCTGGAGAGCTTGCAGAGCACTGGGGAAAAGCAGGCAGAGAATTCCCTGCTAGCACCTTCTCTGTGCCTGGGAAGCACAAGTGTTCACATTGCTTCGCAGAATCGCGTTTGTGCAGAAAACACTAACACTTGTTCAGAAGGAAAGAAAGCACAGAGCCCCAGATTTTATGTTGCCCTGGAGAGCTTGCAGAGCACTGGGGAAAGGCAGGCAGAGAATTCCCTGCTAGCACCTTCTCTGTGCCTGGGAAGGAGAAGTGTTCACATTGCTTCTCAGAATCGCGTTTGTGCAGAAAACACTAACACTTGTTCAGAAGGAAAGAAAGCACAGAGCCCCAGATTTTATGTTGCCCTGGAGAGCTTGCAGAGCACTGGGGAAAAGCAGGCAGAGAATTCCCTGCTAGCACCTTCTCTGTGCCTGGGAAGCACAAGTGTTCACATTGCTTCGCAGAATCGCGTTTGTGCAGAAAACACTAACACTTGTTCAGAAGGAAAGAAAGCACAGAGCGCCAGATTTTATGTTGCCCTGGAGAGCTTGCAGAGCACTGGGGAAAGGCAGGCAGAGAATTCCCTGCTAGCACCTTCTCTGTGCCTGGGAAGCAAAAGTGTTCACATTGCTTCGCAGAATCGCGTTTGTGCAGAAAACACTAACACTTGTCCAGAACTAAAGAAAGCACAGAGCCCCAGATTTTATGTTGCCCTGGAGAGCTTGCAGAGCACTGGGGAAAGGCAGGCAGAGAATTCCCTGCTAGCACCTTCTCTGTGCCTGGGAAGCACAAGTGTTCACATTGCTTCGCAGAATCGCGTTTGTGCAGAAAACACTAACACTTGTTCAGAAGGAAAGAAAGCACAGAGCCCCAGATTTTATGTTGCCCTGGAGAGCTTGCAGAGCACTGGGGAAAAGCAGGCAGAGAATTCCCTGCTAGCACCTTCTCTGTGCCTGGGAAGCACAAGTGTTCACATTGCTTCTCAGAATCGCGTTTGTGCAGAAACCACTAACACTTGTTCAGAAGGAAAGAAAGCACAGAGCCCCAGATTTTATGTTGCCCTGGAGAGCTTGCAGAGCACTGGGGAAAAGCAGGCAGAGAATTCCCTGCTAGCACCTTCTCTGTGCCTGGGAAGGAGAAGTGTTCACATTGCTTCGCAGAATCGCGTTTGTGCAGAAAACACTAACACTTGTTCAGAAGGAAAGAAAGCACAGAGCCCCAGATTTTATGTTGCCCTGGAGAGCTTGCAGAGCACTGGGGAAAGGCAGGCAGAGAATTCCCTGCTAGCACCTTCTCTGTGCCTGGGAAGGAGAAGTGTTCACATTGCTTCTCAGAATCGTGTTTGTGCAGAAACCACTAACACTTGTTCAGAAGGAAAGAAAGCACAGAGCCCCAGATTTTATGTAGCTCTGGAGAGCTTGCAGAGCACTTGGGAAAAGCAGGCAGAGAATTCCCTGCTAGCACCTTCTCTGTGCCTGGGAAGGAGAAGTGTTCACATTGCTTTGCAGAATCGCGTTTGTGCAGAAAACACTAACACTTGTTCAGAAGGAAAGAAAGCACAGAGCCCCAGATTTTATGTTGCCCTGGAGAGCTTGCAGAGTACTGGGGAAAAGCAGGCAGAGAATTCCCTGCTAGCACCTTCTCTGTGCCTGGGAAGGAGAAGTGTTCACATTGCTTTGCAGAATCGCGTTTGTGCAGAAAACACTAACACTTGTTCAGAAGGAAAGAAAGCACAGAGCGCCAGATTTTATGTTGCCCTGGAGAGCTTGCAGAGCACTGGGGAAAAGCAGGCAGAGAATTCCCTGCTAGCACCTTCTCTGTGCCTGGGAAGGAGAAGTGTTCACATTGCTTCTCAGAATCGCGTTTGTGCAGAAAACACTAACACTTGTTCAGAAGGAAAGAAAGCACAGAGCCCCAGATTTTATGTTGCCCTGGAGAGCTTGCAGAGCACTGGGGAAAGGCAGGCAGAGAATTCCCTGCTAGCACCTTCTCTGTGACTGGGAAGCAAAAGTGTTCACATTGCTTCGCAGAATCGCGTTTGTGCAGAAAACACTAACACTTGTCCAGAACTAAAGAAAGCACAGAGCCCCAGATTTTATGTTGCCCTGGAGAGCTTGCAGAGCACTGGGGAAAGGCAGGCAGAGAATTCCCTGCTAGCACCTTCTCTGTGCCTGGGAAGCAAAAGTGTTCACATTGCTTCGCAGAATCGCGTTTGTGCAGAAAACACTAACACTTGTTCAGAAGGAAAGAAAGCACAGAGCCCCAGATTTTATGTTGCCCTGGAGAGCTTGCAGAGCACTGGGGAAAAGCAGGCAGAGAATTCCCTGCTAGCACCTTCTCTGTGCCTGGGAAGCACAAGTGTTCACATTGCTTCTCAGAATCACGTTTGTGCAGAAACCACTAACACTTGTTCAGAAGGAAAGAAAGCACAGAGCCCCAGATTTTATGTTGCCCTGGAGAGCTTGCAGAGCACTGGGGAAAAGCAGGCAGAGAATTCCCTGCTAGCACCTTCTCTGTGCCTGGGAAGCACAAGTGTTCACATTGCTTCGCAGAATCGCGTTTGTGCAGAAAACACTAACACTTGTTCAGAAGGAAAGAAAGCACAGAGCCCCAGATTTGATGTTGCCCTGGAGAGCTTGCAGAGCACTGGGGAAAGGCAGGCAGAGAATTCCCTGCTAGCACCTTCTCTGTGCCTGGGAAGCACAAGTGTTCACATTGCTTTGCAGAATCGCGTTTGTGCAGAAAACACTAACACTTGTTCAGAAGGAAAGAAAGCACAGAGCCCCAGATTTTATGTTGCCCTGGAGAGCTTGCAGAGCACTGGGGAAAAGCAGGCAGAGAATTCCCTGCTAGCACCTTCTCTGTGCCTGGGAAGGAGAAGTGTTCACATTGCTTCGCAGAATCGCGTTTGTGCAGAAAACACTAACACTTGTTCAGAAGGAAAGAAAGCACAGAGCCCCAGATTTTATGTTGCCCTGGAGAGCTTGCAGAGTACTGGGGAAAAGCAGGCAGAGAATTCCCTGCTAGCACCTTCTCTGTGCCTGGGCAGGAGAAGTGTTCACATTGCTTCGCAGAATCGCGTTTGTGCAGAAAACACTAACACTTGTTCAGAAGGAAAGAAAGCACAGAGCCCCAGATTTTATGTTGCCCTGGAGAGCTTGCAGAGCACTGGGGAAAAGCAGGCAGAGAATTCCCTGCTAGCACCTTCTCTGTGCCTGGGAAGCACAAGTGTTCACATTGCTTCGCAGAATCGCGTTTGTGCAGAAAACACTAACACTTGTTCAGAAGGAAAGAAAGCACAGAGCCCCAGATTTTATGTTGCCCTGGAGAGCTTGCAGAGCACTGGGGAAAAGCAGGCAGAGAATTCCCTGCTAGCACCTTCTCTGTGCCTGGGAAGCACAAGTGTTCACATTGCTTCGCAGAATCGCGTTTGTGCAGAAAACACTAACACTTGTTCAGAAGGAAAGAAAGCACAGAGCCCCAGATTTTATGT
>JASWHU010000555.1:0-50600 GCA_030819815.1 Strix occidentalis | reverse complement strand
CTTTCTTTCCTTCTGAACAAGTGTTAAGTGTTTTCTGCACAAACGCGATTCTGCGAAGCAATGTGAACACTTGTGCTTCCCAGGCACAGAGAAGGTGCTAGCAGGGAATTCTCTGCCTGCCTTTCCCCAGTGCTCTGCATGCTCTGCAGGGCAACATAAAATGCTGGGGCTCTGTGCTTTCTTTCCTTCTGAACAAGTGTTAGTGTTTTCTGCACAAACGCGATTCTGCGAAGCAATGTGAACACTTGTGCTTCCCAGGCACAGAGAAGGTGCTAGCAGGGAATTCTCTGCTGCCTTTCCCCAGTGCTCTGCAAGCTCTCCAGGGCAACATAAAATGTGGGGCTCTGTGCTTTCTTTTCTTCTGAACAAGTGTTAGTGTTTTCTGCACAAACGCGATTCTGCGAAGCAATGTGAACACTTGTGCTTCCCAGGCACAGAGAAGGTGCTAGCAGGGAATTCTCTGCCTGCCTTTCCCCAGTGCTCTGCAAGCTCTCCAGGGCAACATAAAATGTGGGGCTCTGTGCTTTCTTTCCTTCTGAACAAGTGTTAGTGTTTTCTGCACAAACGCGATTCTGCGAAGCAATGTGAACACTTGTGCTTCCCAGGCACAGAGAAGGTGCTAGCAGGGAATTCTCTGCCTGCCTTTCACCAGTGCTCTGCAAGCTCTCCAGGGCAACATAAAATGTGGGCTCTGTGCTTTCTTTCCTTCTGAACAAGTGTTAGTGTTTTCTGCACAAACGCGATTCTGCGAAGCAATGGGAACACTTGTGCTTCCCAGGCACAGAGAAGGTGCTAGCAGGGGAATTCTCTGCCTGCCTTTCCCCAGTGCTTCCCCCTGGCATGCTCTCGCAGGGCAACATAAAATGCTGGGGCTTCTGTGCTTTCTTTCTTCTGAACAAGTGTTAGTGTTTTCTGCACAAACGCGATTCTGCGAAGCAATGGGAACACTTGTGCTTCCCAGGCACAGAGAAGGTGCTAGCAGGGAATTCTCTGCCTGCCTTTCCCCAGTGCTCTGCAAGCTCTCCAGGGCAACATAAAATGTGGGCTCTGTGCTTTCTTTCCTTCTGAACAAGTGTTAGTGTTTTCTGCACAAACGCGATTCTGCGAAGCAATGTGAACACTTGTGCTTCCCAGGCACAGAGAAGGTGCTAGCAGGGAATTCTCTGCCTGCTTTCCCCAGTGCTCTGCAAGCTCTCCAGGGCAACATAAAATGTGGGGCTCTGTGCTTTCTTTCCTTCTGAACAAGTGTTAGTGTTTTCTGCACAAACGCGATTCTGCGAAGCAATGTGAACACTTGTGCTTCCCAGGCACAGAGAAGGTGCTAGCAGGGGAATTCTCTGCCTGCCTTTCCCCAGTGCTGCATGCTCTGCAGGGCAACATAAAATCTGGGGCTCTGTGCTTTCTTTCCTTCTGAACAAGTGTTAGTGTTTTCTGCACAAACGCGATTCTGCGAAGCAATGTGAACACTTGTGCTTCCCAGGCACAGAGAAGGTGCTAGCAGGGAATTCTCTGCCTGCCTTTCCCCAGTGCTCTGCAAGCTCTGCAGGGCAACATAAAATGCTGGGGCTCTGTGCTTTCTTTCCTTCTGAACAAGTGTTAGTGTTTTCTGCACAAACGCGATTCTGCGAAGCAATGTGAACACTTGTGCTTCCCAGGCACAGAGAAGGTGCTAGCAGGGAATTCTCTGCCTGCCTTTCCCCAGTGCTCTGCAAGCTCTCCAGGGCAACATAAAATGTGGGGCTCTGTGCTTTCTTTCCTTCTGAACAAGTGTTAGTGTTTTCTGCACAAACGCGATTCTGCGAAGCAATGTGAACACTTGTGCTTCCCAGGCACAGAGAAGGTGCTAGCAGGGAATTCTCTGCCTGCCTTTCCCCAGTGCTCTGCAAGCTCTCCAGGGCAACATAAAATGTGGGGCTCTGTGCTTTCTTTCCTTCTGAACAAGTGTTAGTGTTTTCTGCACAAACGCGATTCTGCGAAGCAATGTGAACACTTGTGCTTCCCAGGCACAGAGAAGGTGCTAGCAGGGAATTCTCTGCCTGCCTTTCCCCAGTGCTCTGCAAGCTCTCCAGGGCAACATAAAATGTGGGGCTCTGTGCTTTCTTTCCTTCTGAACAAGTGTTAGTGTTTTCTGCACAAACGCGATTCTGCGAAGCAATGGGAACACTTGTGCTTCCCAGGCACAGAGAAGGTGCTAGCAGGGAATTCTCTGCCTGCCTTTCCCCAGTGCTCTGCAAGCTCTCCAGGGCAACATAAAATGTGGGGCTCTGTGCTTTCTTTCCTTCTGAACAAGTGTTAGTGTTTTCTGCACAAACGCGATTCTGCGAAGCAATGGGAACACTTGTGCTTCCCAGGCACAGAGAAGGTGCTAGCAGGGAATTCTCTGCCTGCCTTTCCCCAGTGCTCTGCAAGCTCTCCAGGGCAACATAAAATGTGGGGCTCTGTGCTTTCTTTCCTTCTGAACAAGTGTTAGTGTTTTCTGCACAAACGCGATTCTGCGAAGCAATGTGAACACTTGTGCTTCCCAGGCACAGAGAAGGTGCTAGCAGGGAATTCTCTGCCTGCCTTTCCCCAGTGCTCTGCAAGCTCTCCAGGGCAACATAAAATGTGGGGCTCTGTGCTTTCTTTCCTTCTGAACAAGTGTTAGTGTTTTCTGCACAAACGCGATTCTGCGAAGCAATGTGAACACTTGTGCTTCCCAGGCACAGAGAAGGTGCTAGCAGGGAATTCTCTGCCTGCCTTTCCCCAGTGCTCTGCAAGCTCTCCAGGGCAACATAAAATCTGGGGCTCTGTGCTTTCTTTCCTTCTGAACAAGTGTTAGTGTTTTCTGCACAAACGCGATTCTGCGAAGCAATGTGAACACTTGTGCTTCCCAGGCACAGAGAAGGTGCTAGCAGGGAATTCTCTGCCTGCCTTTCCCCAGTGCTCTGCAAGCTCTCCAGGGCAACATAAAATGTGGGGCTCTGTGCTTTCTTTCCTTCTGAACAAGTGTTAGTGTTTTCTGCACAAACGCGATTCTGCGAAGCAATGTGAACACTTGTGCTTCCCAGGCACAGAGAAGGTGCTAGCAGGGAATTCTCTGCCTGCCTTTCCCCAGTGCTCTGCAAGCTCTCCAGGGCAACATAAAATGTGGGGCTCTGTGCTTTCTTTCCTTCTGAACAAGTGTTAGTGTTTTCTGCACAAACGCGATTCTGCGAAGCAATGGGAACACTTGTGCTTCCCAGGCACAGAGAAGGTGCTAGCAGGGAATTCTCTGCCTGCCTTTCCCCAGTGCTCTGCAAGCTCTCCAGGGCAACATAAAATGTGGGGCTCTGTGCTTTCTTTCCTTCTGAACAAGTGTTAGTGTTTTCTGCACAAACGCGATTCTGCGAAGCAATGTGAACACTTGTGCTTCCCAGGCACAGAGAAGGTGCTAGCAGGGAATTCTCTGCCTGCCTTTCCCCAGTGCTCTGCAAGCTCTCCAGGGCAACATAAAATGTGGGGCTCTGTGCTTTCTTTCCTTCTGAACAAGTGTTAGTGTTTTCTGCACAAACGCGATTCTGCGAAGCAATGGGAACACTTGTGCTTCCCAGGCACAGAGAAGGTGCTAGCAGGGAATTCTCTGCCTGCCTTTTCCCCAGTGCTCTGCAAGCTCTCCAGGGCAACATAAAATGTGGGGCTCTGTGCTTTCTTTCCTTCTGAACAAGTGTTAGTGTTTTCTGCACAAACGCGATTCTGCGAAGCAATGTGAACACTTGTGCTTCCCAGGCACAGAGAAGGTGCTAGCAGGGAATTCTCTGCCTGCCTTTCCCCAGTGCTCTGCAAGCTCTCCAGGGCAACATAAAATGTGGGGCTCTGTGCTTTCTTTCCTTCTGAACAAGTGTTAGTGTTTTCTGCACAAACGCGATTCTGCGAAGCAATGGGAACACTTGTGCTTCCCAGGCACAGAGAAGGTGCTAGCAGGGAATTCTCTGCCTGCCTTTCCCCAGTGCTCTGCAAGCTCTCCAGGGCAACATAAAATCGTGGGGCTCTGTGCTTTCTTTCCTTCTGAACAAGTGTTAGTGTTTTCTGCACAAACGCGATTCTGCGAAGCAATGTGAACACTTGTGCTTCCCAGGCACAGAGAAGGTGCTAGCAGGGAATTCTCTGCCTGCCTTTCCCCAGTGCTCTGCAAGCTCTCCAGGGCAACATAAAATGTGGGGCTCTGTGCTTTCTTTCCTTCTGAACAAGTGTTAGTGTTTTCTGCACAAACGCGATTCTGCGAAGCAATGTGAACACTTGTGCTTCCCAGGCACAGAGAAGGTGCTAGCAGGGAATTCTCTGCCTGCCTTTCCCCAGTGCTCTGCAAGCTCTCCAGGGCAACATAAAATGTGGGGCTCTGTGCTTTCTTTCCTTCTGAACAAGTGTTAGTGTTTTCTGCACAAACGCGATTCTGCGAAGCAATGGGAACACTTGTGCTTCCCAGGCACAGAGAAGGTGCTAGCAGGGAATTCTCTGCCTGCCTTTCCCCAGTGCTCTGCAAGCTCTCCAGGGCAACATAAAATGTGGGGCTCTGTGCTTTCTTTCCTTCTGAACAAGTGTTAGTGTTTTCTGCACAAACGCGATTCTGCGAAGCAATGTGAACACTTGTGCTTCCCAGGCACAGAGAAGGTGCTAGCAGGGAATTCTCTGCCTGCCTTTCCCCAGTGCTCTGCAAGCTCTCCAGGGCAACATAAAATGTGGGGCTCTGTGCTTTCTTTCCTTCTGAACAAGTGTTAGTGTTTTCTGCACAAACGCGATTCTGCGAAGCAATGTGAACACTTGTGCTTCCCAGGCACAGAGAAGGTGCTAGCAGGGAATTCTCTGCCTGCCTTTCCCCAGTGCTCTGCAAGCTCTCCAGGGCAACATAAAATGTGGGGCTCTGTGCTTTCTTTCCTTCTGAACAAGTGTTAGTGTTTTCTGCACAAACGCGATTCTGCGAAGCAATGTGAACACTTGTGCTTCCCAGGCACAGAGAAGGTGCTAGCAGGGAATTCTCTGCCTGCCTTTCCCCAGTGCTCTGCAAGCTCTCCAGGGCAACATAAAATGTGGGGCTCTGTGCTTTCTTTCCTTCTGAACAAGTGTTAGTGTTTTCTGCACAAACGCGATTCTGCGAAGCAATGTGAACACTTGTGCTTCCCAGGCACAGAGAAGGTGCTAGCAGGGAATTCTCTGCCTGCCTTTCCCCAGTGCTCTGCAAGCTCTCCAGGGCAACATAAAATCGTGGGGCTCTGTGCTTTCTTTCCTTCTGAACAAGTGTTAGTGTTTTCTGCACAAACGCGATTCTGCGAAGCAATGTGAACACTTGTGCTTCCCAGGCACAGAGAAGGTGCTAGCAGGGAATTCTCTGCCTGCCTTTCCCCAGTGCTCTGCAAGCTCTCCAGGGCAACATAAAATGTGGGGCTCTGTGCTTTCTTTCCTTCTGAACAAGTGTTAGTGTTTTCTGCACAAACGCGATTCTGCGAAGCAATGTGAACACTTGTGCTTCCCAGGCACAGAGAAGGTGCTAGCAGGGAATTCTCTGCCTGCCTTTCCCCAGTGCTCTGCAAGCTCTCCAGGGCAACATAAAATGTGGGGCTCTGTGCTTTCTTTCCTTCTGAACAAGTGTTAGTGTTTTCTGCACAAACGCGATTCTGCGAAGCAATGGGAACACTTGTGCTTCCCAGGCACAGAGAAGGTGCTAGCAGGGAATTCTCTGCCTGCCTTTCCCCAGTGCTCTGCAAGCTCTCCAGGGCAACATAAAATGTGGGGCTCTGTGCTTTCTTTCCTTCTGAACAAGTGTTAGTGTTTTCTGCACAAACGCGATTCTGCGAAGCAATGGGAACACTTGTGCTTCCCAGGCACAGAGAAGGTGCTAGCAGGGAATTCTCTGCCTGCCTTTCCCCAGTGCTCTGCAAGCTCTCCAGGGCAACATAAAATCGTGGGGCTCTGTGCTTTCTTTCCTTCTGAACAAGTGTTAGTGTTTTCTGCACAAACGCGATTCTGCGAAGCAATGGGAACACTTGTGCTTCCCAGGCACAGAGAAGGTGCTAGCAGGGAATTCTCTGCCTGCCTTTCCCCAGTGCTCTGCAAGCTCTCCAGGGCAACATAAAATGTGGGGCTCTGTGCTTTCTTTCCTTCTGAACAAGTGTTAGTGTTTTCTGCACAAACGCGATTCTGCGAAGCAATGTGAACACTTGTGCTTCCCAGGCACAGAGAAGGTGCTAGCAGGGAATTCTCTGCCTGCCTTTCCCCAGTGCTCTGCAAGCTCTCCAGGGCAACATAAAATGTGGGGCTCTGTGCTTTCTTTCCTTCTGAACAAGTGTTAGTGTTTTCTGCACAAACGCGATTCTGCGAAGCAATGTGAACACTTGTGCTTCCCAGGCACAGAGAAGGTGCTAGCAGGGAATTCTCTGCCTGCCTTTCCCCAGTGCTCTGCATGCTCTGCAGGGCAACATAAAATCTGGGGCTCTGTGCTTTCTTTCCTTCTGAACAAGTGTTAGTGTTTTCTGCACAAACGCGATTCTGAGAAGCAATGTGAACACTTGTGCTTCCAGGCACAGAGAAGGTGCTAGCAGGGAATTCTCTGCCTGCCTTTCCCCAGTGCTCTGCAAGCTCTCCAGGGCAACATAAAATCGTGGGGCTCTGTGCTTTCTTTCCTTCTGAACAAGTGTTAGTGTTTTCTGCACAAACGCGATTCTGCGAAGCAATGTGAACACTTGTGCTTCCCAGGCACAGAGAAGGTGCTAGCAGGGAATTCTCTGCCTGCCTTTCCCCAGTGCTCTGCAAGCTCTCCAGGGCAACATAAAATGTGGGGCTCTGTGCTTTCTTTCCTTCTGAACAAGTGTTAGTGTTTTCTGCACAAACGCGATTCTGCGAAGCAATGGGAACACTTGTGCTTCCCAGGCACAGAGAAGGTGCTAGCAGGGAATTCTCTGCCTGCCTTTCCCCAGTGCTCTGCATGCTCTGCAGGGCAACATAAAATGTGGGGCTCTGTGCTTTCTTTCCTTCTGAACAAGTGTTAGTGTTTTCTGCACAAACGCGATTCTGCGAAGCAATGGGAACACTTGTGCTTCCCAGGCACAGAGAAGGTGCTAGCAGGGAATTCTCTGCCTGCCTTTCCCCAGTGCTCTGCAAGCTCTCCAGGGCAACATAAAATGTGGGGCTCTGTGCTTTCTTTCCTTCTGAACAAGTGTTAGTGTTTTCTGCACAAACGCGATTCTGCGAAGCAATGGGAACACTTGTGCTTCCCAGGCACAGAGAAGGTGCTAGCAGGGAATTCTCTGCCTGCTTTTCCCCAGTGCTCTGCAAGCTCTCCAGGGCAACATAAAATGTGGGGCTCTGTGCTTTCTTTCCTTCTGAACAAGTGTTAGTGTTTTCTGCACAAACGCGATTCTGCGAAGCAATGTGAACACTTGCTGCCTTCCCAGGCACAGAGAAGGTGCTAGCAGGGAATTCTCTGCCTGCCTTTCCCCAGTGCTCTGCAAGCTCTCCAGGGCAACATAAAATGTGGGGCTCTGTGCTTTCTTTCCTTCTGAACAAGTGTTAGTGTTTTCTGCACAAACGCGATTCTGCGAAGCAATGTGAACACTTGCTGCCTTCCCAGGCACAGAGAAGGTGCTAGCAGGGAATTCTCTGCCTGCCTTTCCCCAGTGCTCTGCAAGCTCTCCAGGGCAACATAAAATGTGGGGCTCTGTGCTTTCTTTCCTTCTGAACAAGTGTTAGTGTTTTCTGCACAAACGCGATTCTGCGAAGCAATGGGAACACTTGTGCTTCCCAGGCACAGAGAAGGTGCTAGCAGGGAATTCTCTGCCTGCCTTTCCCCAGTGCTCTGCAAGCTCTCCAGGGCAACATAAAATCTGGGGCTCTGTGCTTTCTTTCCTTCTGAACAAGTGTTAGTGTTTTCTGCACAAACGCGATTCTGCGAAGCAATGTGAACACTTCGTGCTTCCCAGGCACAGAGAAGGTGCTAGCAGGGAATTCTCTGCCTGCCTTTCCCCAGTGCTCTGCAAGCTCTCCAGGGCAACATAAAATCTGGGGCTCTGTGCTTTCTTTCCTTCTGAACAAGTGTTAGTGTTTTCTGCACAAACGCGATTCTGCGAAGCAATGGGAACACTTGTGCTTCCCAGGCACAGAGAAGGTGCTAGCAGGGAATTCTCTGCCTGCCTTTCCCCAGTGCTCTGCAAGCTCTCCAGGGCAACATAAAATGTGGGGCTCTGTGCTTTCTTTCCTTCTGAACAAGTGTTAGTGTTTTCTGCACAAACGCGATTCTGCGAAGCAATGTGAACACTTGTGCTTCCCAGGCACAGAGAAGGTGCTAGCAGGGAATTCTCTGCCTGCCTTTCCCCAGTGCTCTGCAAGCTCTCCAGGGCAACATAAAATCTGGGGCTCTGTGCTTTCTTTCCTTCTGAACAAGTGTTAGTGTTTTCTGCACAAACGCGATTCTGCGAAGCAATGGGAACACTTGTGCTTCCCAGGCACAGAGAAGGTGCTAGCAGGGAATTCTCTGCCTGCCTTTCCCCAGTGCTCTGCAAGCTCTCCAGGGCAACATAAAATGTGGGGCTCTGTGCTTTCTTTCCTTCTGAACAAGTGTTAGTGTTTTCTGCACAAACGCGATTCTGCGAAGCAATGTGAACACTTGTGCTTCCCAGGCACAGAGAAGGTGCTAGCAGGGAATTCTCTGCCTGCCTTTCCCCAGTGCTCTGCAAGCTCTCCAGGGCAACATAAAATGTGGGGCTCTGTGCTTTCTTTCCTTCTGACAAGTGTTAGTGTTTTCTGCACAAACGCGATTCTGCGAAGCAATGGGAACACTTGTGCTTCCCAGGCACAGAGAAGGTGCTAGCAGGGAATTCTCTGCCTGCTTTTCCCCAGTGCTCTGCAAGCTCTCCAGGGCAACATAAAATCTGGGGCTCTGTGCTTTCTTTCCTTCTGAACAAGTGTTAGTGTTTTCTGCACAAACGCGATTCTGCGAAGCAATGGGAACACTTGTGCTTCCCAGGCACAGAGAAGGTGCTAGCAGGGAATTCTCTGCCTGCCTTTTCCCCAGTGCTCTGCAAGCTCTCCAGGGCAACATAAAATGTGGGGCTCTGTGCTTTCTTTCCTTCTGAACAAGTGTTAGTGTTTTCTGCACAAACGCGATTCTGCGAAGCAATGTGAACACTTGTGCTTCCCAGGCACAGAGAAGGTGCTAGCAGGGAATTCTCTGCCTGCCTTTCCCCAGTGCTCTGCAAGCTCTCCAGGGCAACATAAAATGTGGGGCTCTGTGCTTTCTTTCCTTCTGAACAAGTGTTAGTGTTTTCTGCACAAACGCGATTCTGCGAAGCAATGTGAACACTTGTGCTTCCCAGGCACAGAGAAGGTGCTAGCAGGGAATTCTCTGCCTGCCTTTCCCCAGTGCTCTGCAAGCTCTCCAGGGCAACATAAAATGTGGGGCTCTGTGCTTTCTTTCCTTCTGAACAAGTGTTAGTGTTTTCTGCACAAACGCGATTCTGCGAAGCAATGGGAACACTTGTGCTTCCCAGGCACAGAGAAGGTGCTAGCAGGGAATTCTCTGCCTGCTTTTCCCCAGTGCTCTGCAAGCTCTCCAGGGCAACATAAAATGTGGGGCTCTGTGCTTTCTTTCCTTCTGAACAAGTGTTAGTGTTTTCTGCACAAACGCGATTCTGCGAAGCAATGTGAACACTTCGTGCTTCCCAGGCACAGAGAAGGTGCTAGCAGGGAATTCTCTGCCTGCCTTTCCCCAGTGCTCTGCAAGCTCTCCAGGGCAACATAAAATCTGGGGCTCTGGGCTTTCTTTCCTTCTGAACAAGTGTTAGTGTTTTCTGCACAAACAGCGATTCTGCGAAGCAATGTGAACACTTGTGCTTCCCAGGCACAGAGAAGGTGCTAGCAGGGAATTCTCTGCCTGCCTTTCCCCAGTGCTCTGCAAGCTCTCCAGGGCAACATAAAATGTGGGGCTCTGGGCTTTCTTTCCTTCTGAACAAGTGTTAGTGTTTTCTGCACAAACGCGATTCTGCGAAGCAATGTGAACACTTGTGCTTCCCAGGCACAGAGAAGGTGCTAGCAGGGAATTCTCTGCCTGCCTTTCCCCAGTGCTCTGCATGCTCTGCAGGGCAACATAAAATCTGGGGCTCTGTGCTTTCTTTCCTTCTGAACAAGTGTTAGTGTTTTCTGCACAAACGCGATTCTGCGAAGCAATGTGAACACTTGTGCTTCCCAGGCACAGAGAAGGTGCTAGCAGGGAATTCTCTGCCTGCCTTTCCCCAGTGCTCTGCAAGCTCTCCAGGGCAACATAAAATCTGGGGCTCTGTGCTTTCTTTCCTTCTGAACAAGTGTTAGTGTTTTCTGCACAAACGCGATTCTGCGAAGCAATGGGAACACTTGTGCTTCCCAGGCACAGAGAAGGTGCTAGCAGGGAATTCTCTGCCTGCCTTTCCCCAGTGCTCTGCAAGCTCTCCAGGGCAACATAAAATCTGGGGCTCTGTGCTTTCTTTCCTTCTGAACAAGTGTTAGTGTTTTCTGCACAAACGCGATTCTGCGAAGCAATGTGAACACTTGTGCTTCCCAGGCACAGAGAAGGTGCTAGCAGGGAATTCTCTGCCTGCCTTTCCCCAGTGCTCTGCAAGCTCTCCAGGGCAACATAAAATCTGGGGCTCTGTGCTTTCTTTCCTTCTGAACAAGTGTTAGTGTTTTCTGCACAAACGCGATTCTGCGAAGCAATGGGAACACTTGTGCTTCCCAGGCACAGAGAAGGTGCTAGCAGGGAATTCTCTGCCTGCCTTTCCCCAGTGCTCTGCATGCTCTGCAGGGCAACATAAAATCTGGGGCTCTGTGCTTTCTTTCCTTCTGAACAAGTGTTAGTGTTTTCTGCACAAACGCGATTCTGCGAAGCAATGTGAACACTTGTGCTTCCCAGGCACAGAGAAGGTGCTAGCAGGGAATTCTCTGCCTGCCTTTCCCCAGTGCTCTGCAAGCTCTCCAGGGCAACATAAAATCTGGGGCTCTGTGCTTTCTTTCCTTCTGAACAAGTGTTAGTGTTTTCTGCACAAACGCGATTCTGCGAAGCAATGTGAACACTTGCTGCCTTCCCAGGCACAGAGAAGGTGCTAGCAGGGAATTCTCTGCCTGCCTTTCCCCAGTGCTCTGCAAGCTCTCCAGGGCAACATAAAATGTGGGGCTCTGTGCTTTCTTTCCTTCTGAACAAGTGTTAGTGTTTTCTGCACAAACGCGATTCTGCGAAGCAATGTGAACACTTGTGCTTCCCAGGCACAGAGAAGGTGCTAGCAGGGAATTCTCTGCCTGCCTTTCCCCAGTGCTCTGCAAGCTCTCCAGGGCAACATAAAATGTGGGGCTCTGTGCTTTCTTTCCTTCTGAACAAGTGTTAGTGTTTTCTGCACAAACGCGATTCTGCGAAGCAATGGGAACACTTGTGCTTCCCAGGCACAGAGAAGGTGCTAGCAGGGAATTCTCTGCCTGCCTTTCCCCAGTGCTCTGCATGCTCTGCAGGGCAACATAAAATGTGGGGCTCTGTGCTTTCTTTCCTTCTGAACAAGTGTTAGTGTTTTCTGCACAAACGCGATTCTGCGAAGCAATGGGAACACTTGTGCTTCCCAGGCACAGAGAAGGTGCTAGCAGGGAATTCTCTGCCTGCCTTTCCCCAGTGCTCTGCAAGCTCTCCAGGGCAACATAAAATGTGGGGCTCTGTGCTTTCTTTCCTTCTGAACAAGTGTTAGTGTTTTCTGCACAAACGCGATTCTGCGAAGCAATGGGAACACTTGTGCTTCCCAGGCACAGAGAAGGTGCTAGCAGGGAATTCTCTGCCTGCTTTTCCCCAGTGCTCTGCAAGCTCTCCAGGGCAACATAAAATGTGGGGCTCTGTGCTTTCTTTCCTTCTGAACAAGTGTTAGTGTTTTCTGCACAAACGCGATTCTGCGAAGCAATGTGAACACTTCTCCTTCCCAGGCACAGAGAAGGTGCTAGCAGGGAATTCTCTGCCTGCCTTTCCCCAGTGCTCTGCAAGCTCTCCAGGGCAACATAAAATGTGGGGCTCTGTGCTTTCTTTCCTTCTGAACAAGTGTTAGTGTTTTCTGCACAAACGCGATTCTGCGAAGCAATGGGAACACTTGTGCTTCCCAGGCACAGAGAAGGTGCTAGCAGGGAATTCTCTGCCTGCTTTTCCCCAGTGCTCTGCAAGCTCTCCAGGGCAACATAAAATCTGGGGCTCTGTGCTTTCTTTCCTTCTGAACAAGTGTTAGTGTTTTCTGCACAAACGCGATTCTGCGAAGCAATGTGAACACTTGCTGCTTCCCAGGCACAGAGAAGGTGCTAGCAGGGAATTCTCTGCCTGCCTTTCCCCAGTGCTCTGCAAGCTCTCCAGGGCAACATAAAATGTGGGGCTCTGTGCTTTCTTTCCTTCTGAACAAGTGTTAGTGTTTTCTGCACAAACGCGATTCTGCGAAGCAATGGGAACACTTGTGCTTCCCAGGCACAGAGAAGGTGCTAGCAGGGAATTCTCTGCCTGCCTTTCCCCAGTGCTCTGCAAGCTCTCCAGGGCAACATCAAATCTGGGGCTCTGTGCTTTCTTTCCTTCTGAACAAGTGTTAGTGTTTTCTGCACAAACGCGATTCTGCGAAGCAATGGGAACACTTGTGCTTCCCAGGCACAGAGAAGGTGCTAGCAGGGAATTCTCTGCCTGCTTTTCCCCAGTGCTCTGCAAGCTCTCCAGGGCAACATAAAATGTGGGGCTCTGTGCTTTCTTTCCTTCTGAACAAGTGTTAGTGTTTTCTGCACAAACGCGATTCTGCGAAGCAATGGGAACACTTGTGCTTCCCAGGCACAGAGAAGGTGCTAGCAGGGAATTCTCTGCCTGCCTTTCCCCAGTGCTCTGCAAGCTCTCCAGGGCAACATAAAATCTGGGGCTCTGTGCTTTCTTTCCTTCTGAACAAGTGTTAGTGTTTTCTGCACAAACGCGATTCTGCGAAGCAATGGGAACACTTGTGCTTCCCAGGCACAGAGAAGGTGCTAGCAGGGAATTCTCTGCCTGCCTTTCCCCAGTGCTCTGCAAGCTCTCCAGGGCAACATAAAATGTGGGGCTCTGGGCTTTCTTTCCTTCTGAACAAGTGTTAGTGTTTTCTGCACAAACGCGATTCTGCGAAGCAATGTGAACACTTGTGCTTCCCAGGCACAGAGAAGGTGCTAGCAGGGAATTCTCTGCCTGCCTTTCCCCAGTGCTCTGCAAGCTCTCCAGGGCAACATAAAATGTGGGGCTCTGTGCTTTCTTTCCTTCTGAACAAGTGTTAGTGTTTTCTGCACAAACGCGATTCTGCGAAGCAATGTGAACACTTGTGCTTCCCAGGCACAGAGAAGGTGCTAGCAGGGAATTCTCTGCCTGCTTTTCCCCAGTGCTCTGCAAGCTCTCCAGGGCAACATAAAATGTGGGGCTCTGTGCTTTCTTTCCTTCTGAACAAGTGTTAGTGTTTTCTGCACAAACGCGATTCTGCGAAGCAATGGGAACACTTGTGCTTCCCAGGCACAGAGAAGGTGCTAGCAGGGAATTCTCTGCCTGCTTTTCCCCAGTGCTCTGCAAGCTCTCCAGGGCAACATAAAATGTGGGGCTCTGTGCTTTCTTTCCTTCTGAACAAGTGTTAGTGTTTTCTGCACAAACGCGATTCTGCGAAGCAATGTGAACACTTCTGCTTCCCAGGCACAGAGAAGGTGCTAGCAGGGAATTCTCTGCCTGCCTTTCCCCAGTGCTCTGCAAGCTCTCCAGGGCAACATAAAATCTGGGGCTCTGTGCTTTCTTTCCTTCTGAACAAGTGTTAGTGTTTTCTGCACAAACACGATTCTGCGAAGCAATGTGAACACTTGTGCTTCCCAGGCACAGAGAAGGTGCTAGCAGGGAATTCTCTGCCTGCCTTTCCCCAGTGCTCTGCAAGCTCTCCAGGGCAACATAAAATGTGGGGCTCTGGGCTTTCTTTCCTTCTGAACAAGTGTTAGTGTTTTCTGCACAAACGCGATTCTGCGAAGCAATGTGAACACTTGTGCTTCCCAGGCACAGAGAAGGTGCTAGCAGGGAATTCTCTGCCTGCCTTTCCCCAGTGCTCTGCATGCTCTGCAGGGCAACATAAAATCTGGGGCTCTGTGCTTTCTTTCCTTCTGAACAAGTGTTAGTGTTTTCTGCACAAACGCGATTCTGTGAAGCAATGTGAACACTTGTGCTTCCCAGGCACAGAGAAGGTGCTAGCAGGGAATTCTCTGCCTGCCTTTCCCCAGTGCTCTGCAAGCTCTCCAGGGCAACATAAAATGTGGGGCTCTGTGCTTTCTTTCCTTCTGAACAAGTGTTAGTGTTTTCTGCACAAACGCGATTCTGCGAAGCAATGGGAACACTTGTGCTTCCCAGGCACAGAGAAGGTGCTAGCAGGGAATTCTCTGCCTGCTTTTCCCCAGTGCTCTGCAAGCTCTCCAGGGCAACATAAAATCTGGGGCTCTGTGCTTTCTTTCCTTCTGAACAAGTGTTAGTGTTTTCTGCACAAACGCGATTCTGCGAAGCAATGTGAACACTTGTGCTTCCCAGGCACAGAGAAGGTGCTAGCAGGGAATTCTCTGCCTGCCTTTCCCCAGTGCTCTGCAAGCTCTCCAGGGCAACATTAAATGTGGGGCTCTGTGCTTTCTTTCCTTCTGAACAAGTGTTAGTGTTTTCTGCACAAACGCGATTCTGCGAAGCAATGTGAACACTTGTGCTTCCCAGGCACAGAGAAGGTGCTAGCAGGGAATTCTCTGCCTGCTTTTCCCCAGTGCTCTGCAAGCTCTCCAGGGCAACATAAAATCTGGGGCTCTGTGCTTTCTTTCCTTCTGAACAAGTGTTAGTGTTTTCTGCACAAACGCGATTCTGCGAAGCAATGTGAACACTTCTGCTTCCCAGGCACAGAGAAGGTGCTAGCAGGGAATTCTCTGCCTGCCTTTCCCCAGTGCTCTGCAAGCTCTCCAGGGCAACATAAAATCTGGGGCTCTGGGCTTTCTTTCCTTCTGAACAAGTGTTAGTGTTTTCTGCACAAACGCGATTCTGCGAAGCAATGTGAACACTTGTGCTTCCCAGGCACAGAGAAGGTGCTAGCAGGGAATTCTCTGCCTGCCTTTCCCCAGTGCTCTGCAAGCTCTCCAGGGCAACATAAAATGTGGGGCTCTGTGCTTTCTTTCCTTCTGAACAAGTGTTAGTGTTTTCTGCACAAACGCGATTCTGCGAAGCAATGTGAACACTTGTGCTTCCCAGGCACAGAGAAGGTGCTAGCAGGGAATTCTCTGCCTGCCTTTCCCCAGTGCTCTGCAAGCTCTCCAGGGCAACATAAAATGTGGGGCTCTGTGCTTTCTTTCCTTCTGGACAAGTGTTAGTGTTTTCTGCACAAACGCGATTCTGCGAAGCAATGGGAACACTTGTGCTTCCCAGGCACAGAGAAGGTGCTAGCAGGGAATTCTCTGCCTGCTTTTCCCCAGTGCTCTGCAAGCTCTCCAGGGCAACATAAAATGTGGGGCTCTGTGCTTTCTTTCCTTCTGAACAAGTGTTAGTGTTTTCTGCACAAACGCGATTCTGCGAAGCAATGGGAACACTTGTGCTTCCCAGGCACAGAGAAGGTGCTAGCAGGGAATTCTCTGCCTGCCTTTCCCCAGTGCTCTGCAAGCTCTCCAGGGCAACATAAAATGTGGGGCTCTGGGCTTTCTTTCCTTCTGAACAAGTGTTAGTGTTTTCTGCACAAACGCGATTCTGCGAAGCAATGTGAACACTTGTGCTTCCCAGGCACAGAGAAGGTGCTAGCAGGGAATTCTCTGCCTGCCTTTCCCCAGTGCTCTGCAAGCTCTCCAGGGCAACATAAAATCTGGGGCTCTGTGCTTTCTTTCCTTCTGAACAAGTGTTAGTGTTTTCTGCACAAACGCGATTCTGCGAAGCAATGTGAACACTTGTGCTTCCCAGGCACAGAGAAGGTGCTAGCAGGGAATTCTCTGCCTGCCTTTCCCCAGTGCTCTGCAAGCTCTCCAGGGCAGCATAAAATCTGGGGCTCTGTGCTTTCTTTCCTTCTGAACAAGTGTTAGTGTTTTCTGCACAAACGCGATTCTGCGAAGCAATGGGAACACTTGTGCTTCCCAGGCACAGAGAAGGTGCTAGCAGGGAATTCTCTGCCTGCCTTTCCCCAGTGCTCTGCAAGCTCTCCAGGGCAACATAAAATGTGGGGCTCTGGGCTTTCTTTCCTTCTGAACAAGTGTTAGTGTTTTCTGCACAAACGCGATTCTGCGAAGCAATGTGAACACTTGTGCTTCCCAGGCACAGAGAAGGTGCTAGCAGGGAATTCTCTGCCTGCCTTTCCCCAGTGCTCTGCAAGCTCTCCAGGGCAACATAAAATGTGGGGCTCTGTGCTTTCTTTCCTTCTGAACAAGTGTTAGTGTTTTCTGCACAAACGCGATTCTGCGAAGCAATGTGAACACTTGTGCTTCCCAGGCACAGAGAAGGTGCTAGCAGGGAATTCTCTGCCTGCCTTTCCCCAGTGCTCTGCAAGCTCTCCAGGGCAACATAAAATGTGGGGCTCTGTGCTTTCTTTCCTTCTGAACAAGTGTTAGTGTTTTCTGCACAAACGCGATTCTGCGAAGCAATGGGAACACTTGTGCTTCCCAGGCACAGAGAAGGCGCTAGCAGGGAATTCTCTGCCTGCCTTTCCCCAGTGCTCTGCATGCTCTGCAGGGCAACATAAAATCTGGGGCTCTGTGCTTTCTTTCCTTCTGAACAAGTGTTAGTGTTTTCTGCACAAACGCGATTCTGCGAAGCAATGGGAACACTTGTGCTTCCCAGGCACAGAGAAGGTGCTAGCAGGGAATTCTCTGCCTGCCTTTCCCCAGTGCTCTGCAAGCTCTCCAGGGCAACATAAAATGTGGGGCTCTGTGCTTTCTTTCCTTCTGAACAAGTGTTAGTGTTTTCTGCACAAACACGATTCTGCGAAGCAATGGGAACACTTGTGCTTCCCAGGCACAGAGAAGGTGCTAGCAGGGAATTCTCTGCCTGCTTTTCCCCAGTGCTCTGCAAGCTCTCCAGGGCAACATAAAATGTGGGGCTCTGTGCTTTCTTTCCTTCTGAACAAGTGTTAGTGTTTTCTGCACAAACGCGATTCTGCGAAGCAATGTGAACACTTGTGCTTCCCAGGCACAGAGAAGGTGCTAGCAGGGAATTCTCTGCCTGCCTTTCCCCAGTGCTCTGCAAGCTCTCCAGGGCAACATAAAATGTGGGGCTCTGTGCTTTCTTTCCTTCTGAACAAGTGTTAGTGTTTTCTGCACAAACGCGATTCTGCGAAGCAATGTGAACACTTGTGCTTCCCAGGCACAGAGAAGGTGCTAGCAGGGAATTCTCTGCCTGCTTTTCCCCAGTGCTCTGCAAGCTCTCCAGGGCAACATAAAATCTGGGGCTCTGTGCTTTCTTTCCTTCTGAACAAGTGTTAGTGTTTTCTGCACAAACGCGATTCTGCGAAGCAATGTGAACACTTCTGCTTCCCAGGCACAGAGAAGGTGCTAGCAGGGAATTCTCTGCCTGCCTTTCCCCAGTGCTCTGCAAGCTCTCCAGGGCAACATAAAATCTGGGGCTCTGTGCTTTCTTTCCTTCTGAACAAGTGTTAGTGTTTTCTGCACAAACGCGATTCTGCGAAGCAATGTGAACACTTGTGCTTCCCAGGCACAGAGAAGGTGCTAGCAGGGAATTCTCTGCCTGCCTTTCCCCAGTGCTCTGCAAGCTCTCCAGGGCAACATAAAATGTGGGGCTCTGTGCTTTCTTTCCTTCTGAACAAGTGTTAGTGTTTTCTGCACAAACGCGATTCTGCGAAGCAATGTGAACACTTGTGCTTCCCAGGCACAGAGAAGGTGCTAGCAGGGAATTCTCTGCCTGCCTTTCCCCAGTGCTCTGCAAGCTCTCCAGGGCAACATAAAATGTGGGGCTCTGTGCTTTCTTTCCTTCTGGACAAGTGTTAGTGTTTTCTGCACAAACGCGATTCTGCGAAGCAATGGGAACACTTGTGCTTCCCAGGCACAGAGAAGGTGCTAGCAGGGAATTCTCTGCCTGCTTTTCCCCCAGTGCTCTGCAAGCTCTCCAGGGCAACATAAAATGTGGGGCTCTGTGCTTTCTTTCCTTCTGAACAAGTGTTAGTGTTTTCTGCACAAACGCGATTCTGCGAAGCAATGGGAACACTTGTGCTTCCCAGGCACAGAGAAGGTGCTAGCAGGGAATTCTCTGCCTGCCTTTCCCCAGTGCTCTGCAAGCTCTCCAGGGCAACATAAAATGTGGGGCTCTGGGCTTTCTTTCCTTCTGAACAAGTGTTAGTGTTTTCTGCACAAACGCGATTCTGCGAAGCAATGTGAACACTTGTGCTTCCCAGGCACAGAGAAGGTGCTAGCAGGGAATTCTCTGCCTGCCTTTCCCCAGTGCTCTGCAAGCTCTCCAGGGCAACATAAAATCTGGGGCTCTGTGCTTTCTTTCCTTCTGAACAAGTGTTAGTGTTTTCTGCACAAACGCGATTCTGCGAAGCAATGTGAACACTTGTGCTTCCCAGGCACAGAGAAGGTGCTAGCAGGGAATTCTCTGCCTGCCTTTCCCCAGTGCTCTGCAAGCTCTCCAGGGCAGCATAAAATCTGGGGCTCTGTGCTTTCTTTCCTTCTGAACAAGTGTTAGTGTTTTCTGCACAAACGCGATTCTGCGAAGCAATGGGAACACTTGTGCTTCCCAGGCACAGAGAAGGTGCTAGCAGGGAATTCTCTGCCTGCCTTTCCCCAGTGCTCTGCAAGCTCTCCAGGGCAACATAAAATGTGGGGCTCTGGGCTTTCTTTCCTTCTGAACAAGTGTTAGTGTTTTCTGCACAAACGCGATTCTGCGAAGCAATGTGAACACTTGTGCTTCCCAGGCACAGAGAAGGTGCTAGCAGGGAATTCTCTGCCTGCCTTTCCCCAGTGCTCTGCAAGCTCTCCAGGGCAACATAAAATGTGGGGCTCTGTGCTTTCTTTCCTTCTGAACAAGTGTTAGTGTTTTCTGCACAAACGCGATTCTGCGAAGCAATGTGAACACTTGTGCTTCCCAGGCACAGAGAAGGTGCTAGCAGGGAATTCTCTGCCTGCCTTTCCCCAGTGCTCTGCAAGCTCTCCAGGGCAACATAAAATGTGGGGCTCTGTGCTTTCTTTCCTTCTGGACAAGTGTTAGTGTTTTCTGCACAAACGCGATTCTGCGAAGCAATGGGAACACTTGTGCTTCCCAGGCACAGAGAAGGTGCTAGCAGGGAATTCTCTGCCTGCTTTTCCCCAGTGCTCTGCAAGCTCTCCAGGGCAACATAAAATGTGGGGCTCTGTGCTTTCTTTCCTTCTGAACAAGTGTTAGTGTTTTCTGCACAAACGCGATTCTGCGAAGCAATGGAACACTTGTGCTTCCCAGGCACAGAGAAGGTGCTAGCAGGGAATTCTCTGCCTGCTTTTCCCCAGTGCTCTGCAAGCTCTCCAGGGCAACATAAAATGTGGGGCTCTGTGCTTTCTTTCCTTCTGAACAAGTGTTAGTGTTTTCTGCACAAACGCGATTCTGCGAAGCAATGGGAACACTTGTGCTTCCCAGGCACAGAGAAGGTGCTAGCAGGGAATTCTCTGCCTGCCTTTCCCCAGTGCTCTGCAAGCTCTCCAGGGCAACATAAAATGTGGGGCTCTGTGCTTTCTTTCCTTCTGAACAAGTGTTAGTGTTTTCTGCACAAACGCGATTCTGCGAAGCAATGTGAACACTTGTGCTTCCCAGGCACAGAGAAGGTGCTAGCAGGGAATTCTCTGCCTGCCTTTCCCCAGTGCTCTGCAAGCTCTCCAGGGCAACATAAAATGTGGGGCTCTGTGCTTTCTTTCCTTCTGAACAAGTGTTAGTGTTTTCTGCACAAACGCGATTCTGCGAAGCAATGTGAACACTTGTGCTTCCCAGGCACAGAGAAGGTGCTAGCAGGGAATTCTCTGCCTGCTTTTCCCCAGTGCTCTGCAAGCTCTCCAGGGCAACATAAAATGTGGGGCTCTGTGCTTTCTTTCCTTCTGAACAAGTGTTAGTGTTTTCTGCACAAACGCGATTCTGCGAAGCAATGGGAACACTTGTGCTTCCCAGGCACAGAGAAGGTGCTAGCAGGGAATTCTCTGCCTGCTTTTCCCCAGTGCTCTGCAAGCTCTCCAGGGCAACATAAAATCTGGGGCTCTGTGCTTTCTTTCCTTCTGAACAAGTGTTAGTGTTTTCTGCACAAACGCGATTCTGCGAAGCAATGTGAACACTTGTGCTTCCCAGGCACAGAGAAGGTGCTAGCAGGGAATTCTCTGCCTGCCTTTCCCCAGTGCTCTGCAAGCTCTCCAGGGCAACATAAAATCTGGGGCTCTGTGCTTTCTTTCCTTCTGAACAAGTGTTAGTGTTTTCTGCACAAACACGATTCTGCGAAGCAATGTGAACACTTCTGCTTCCCAGGCACAGAGAAGGTGCTAGCAGGGAATTCTCTGCCTGCCTTTCCCCAGTGCTCTGCAAGCTCTCCAGGGCAACATAAAATGTGGGGCTCTGGGCTTTCTTTCCTTCTGAACAAGTGTTAGTGTTTTCTGCACAAACGCGATTCTGCGAAGCAATGTGAACACTTGTGCTTCCCAGGCACAGAGAAGGTGCTAGCAGGGAATTCTCTGCCTGCCTTTCCCCAGTGCTCTGCATGCTCTGCAGGGCAACATAAAATCTGGGGCTCTGTGCTTTCTTTCCTTCTGAACAAGTGTTAGTGTTTTCTGCACAAACGCGATTCTGCGAAGCAATGTGAACACTTGTGCTTCCCAGGCACAGAGAAGGTGCTAGCAGGGAATTCTCTGCCTGCCTTTCCCCAGTGCTCTGCAAGCTCTCCAGGGCAACATAAAATGTGGGGCTCTGTGCTTTCTTTCCTTCTGAACAAGTGTTAGTGTTTTCTGCACAAACGCGATTCTGCGAAGCAATGGGAACACTTGTGCTTCCCAGGCACAGAGAAGGTGCTAGCAGGGAATTCTCTGCCTGCTTTTCCCCAGTGCTCTGCAAGCTCTCCAGGGCAACATAAAATCTGGGGCTCTGTGCTTTCTTTCCTTCTGAACAAGTGTTAGTGTTTTCTGCACAAACGCGATTCTGCGAAGCAATGTGAACACTTGTGCTTCCCAGGCACAGAGAAGGTGCTAGCAGGGAATTCTCTGCCTGCCTTTCCCCAGTGCTCTGCAAGCTCTCCAGGGCAACATTAAATGTGGGGCTCTGTGCTTTCTTTCCTTCTGAACAAGTGTTAGTGTTTTCTGCACAAACGCGATTCTGCGAAGCAATGGGAACACTTGTGCTTCCCAGGCACAGAGAAGGTGCTAGCAGGGAATTCTCTGCCTGCCTTTCCCCAGTGCTCTGCATGCTCTGCAGGGCAACATAAAATCTGGGGCTCTGTGCTTTCTTTCCTTCTGAACAAGTGTTAGTGTTTTCTGCACAAACGCGATTCTGCGAAGCAATGGGAACACTTGTGCTTCCCAGGCACAGAGAAGGTGCTAGCAGGGAATTCTCTGCCTGCCTTTCCCCAGTGCTCTGCAAGCTCTCCAGGGCAACATAAAATGTGGGGCTCTGGGCTTTCTTTCCTTCTGAACAAGTGTTAGTGTTTTCTGCACAAACACGATTCTGCGAAGCAATGGGAACACTTGTGCTTCCCAGGCACAGAGAAGGTGCTAGCAGGGAATTCTCTGCCTGCTTTTCCCCAGTGCTCTGCAAGCTCTCCAGGGCAACATAAAATCTGGGGCTCTGTGCTTTCTTTCCTTCTGAACAAGTGTTAGTGTTTTCTGCACAAACGCGATTCTGCGAAGCAATGTGAACACTTCTCCTTCCCAGGCACAGAGAAGGTGCTAGCAGGGAATTCTCTGCCTGCCTTTCCCCAGTGCTCTGCAAGCTCTCCAGGGCAACATAAAATGTGGGGCTCTGTGCTTTCTTTCCTTCTGAACAAGTGTTAGTGTTTTCTGCACAAACGCGATTCTGCGAAGCAATGGGAACACTTGTGCTTCCCAGGCACAGAGAAGGTGCTAGCAGGGAATTCTCTGCCTGCTTTTCCCCAGTGCTCTGCAAGCTCTCCAGGGCAACATAAAATCTGGGGCTCTGTGCTTTCTTTCCTTCTGAACAAGTGTTAGTGTTTTCTGCACAAACGCGATTCTGCGAAGCAATGTGAACACTTCTGCTTCCCAGGCACAGAGAAGGTGCTAGCAGGGAATTCTCTGCCTGCCTTTCCCCAGTGCTCTGCAAGCTCTCCAGGGCAACATAAAATCTGGGGCTCTGGGCTTTCTTTCCTTCTGAACAAGTGTTAGTGTTTTCTGCACAAACGCGATTCTGCGAAGCAATGTGAACACTTGTGCTTCCCAGGCACAGAGAAGGTGCTAGCAGGGAATTCTCTGCCTGCCTTTCCCCAGTGCTCTGCAAGCTCTCCAGGGCAACATAAAATGTGGGGCTCTGGGCTTTCTTTCCTTCTGAACAAGTGTTAGTGTTTTCTGCACAAACGCGATTCTGCGAAGCAATGTGAACACTTGTGCTTCCCAGGCACAGAGAAGGTGCTAGCAGGGAATTCTCTGCCTGCCTTTCCCCAGTGCTCTGCAAGCTCTCCAGGGCAACATAAAATGTGGGGCTCTGTGCTTTCTTTCCTTCTGGACAAGTGTTAGTGTTTTCTGCACAAACGCGATTCTGCGAAGCAATGGGAACACTTGTGCTTCCCAGGCACAGAGAAGGTGCTAGCAGGGAATTCTCTGCCTGCCTTTCCCCAGTGCTCTGCAAGCTCTCCAGGGCAACATAAAATGTGGGGCTCTGGGCTTTCTTTCCTTCTGAACAAGTGTTAGTGTTTTCTGCACAAACGCGATTCTGCGAAGCAATGTGAACACTTGTGCTTCCCAGGCACAGAGAAGGTGCTAGCAGGGAATTCTCTGCCTGCCTTTCCCCAGTGCTCTGCAAGCTCTCCAGGGCAACATAAAATCTGGGGCTCTGTGCTTTCTTTCCTTCTGAACAAGTGTTAGTGTTTTCTGCACAAACGCGATTCTGCGAAGCAATGTGAACACTTGTGCTTCCCAGGCACAGAGAAGGTGCTAGCAGGGAATTCTCTGCCTGCCTTTCCCCAGTGCTCTGCAAGCTCTCCAGGGCAACATAAAATGTGGGGCTCTGTGCTTTCTTTCCTTCTGAACAAGTGTTAGTGTTTTCTGCACAAACGCGATTCTGCGAAGCAATGTGAACACTTGTGCTTCCCAGGCACAGAGAAGGTGCTAGCAGGGAATTCTCTGCCTGCCTTTCCCCAGTGCTCTGCAAGCTCTCCAGGGCAACAGAAAATGTGGGGCTCTGTGCTTTCTTTCCTTCTGAACAAGTGTTAGTGTTTTCTGCACAAACGCGATTCTGCGAAGCAATGTGAACACTTCTGCTTCCCAGGCACAGAGAAGGTGCTAGCAGGGAATTCTCTGCCTGCTTTTCCCCAGTGCTCTGCAAGCTCTCCAGGGCAACATAAAATGTGGGGCTCTGTGCTTTCTTTCCTTCTGAACAAGTGTTAGTGTTTTCTGCACAAACGCGATTCTGCGAAGCAATGGGAACACTTGTGCTTCCCAGGCACAGAGAAGGTGCTAGCAGGGAATTCTCTGCCTGCTTTTCCCCAGTGCTCTGCAAGCTCTCCAGGGCAACATAAAATCTGGGGCTCTGTGCTTTCTTTCCTTCTGAACAAGTGTTAGTGTTTTCTGCACAAACGCGATTCTGCGAAGCAATGTGAACACTTGTGCTTCCCAGGCACAGAGAAGGTGCTAGCAGGGAATTCTCTGCCTGCCTTTCCCCAGTGCTCTGCAAGCTCTCCAGGGCAACAGAAAATGTGGGGCTCTGTGCTTTCTTTCCTTCTGAACAAGTGTTAGTGTTTTCTGCACAAACGCGATTCTGCGAAGCAATGGGAACACTTGTGCTTCCCAGGCACAGAGAAGGTGCTAGCAGGGAATTCTCTGCCTGCTTTTCCCCAGTGCTCTGCAAGCTCTCCAGGGCAACATAAAATGTGGGGCTCTGTGCTTTCTTTCCTTCTGAACAAGTGTTAGTGTTTTCTGCACAAACGCGATTCTGCGAAGCAATGGGAACACTTGTGCTTCCCAGGCACAGAGAAGGTGCTAGCAGGGAATTCTCTGCCTGCCTTTCCCCAGTGCTCTGCAAGCTCTCCAGGGCAACATAAAATGTGGGGCTCTGTGCTTTCTTTCCTTCTGGACAAGTGTTAGTGTTTTCTGCACAAACGCGATTCTGCGAAGCAATGGGAACACTTGTGCTTCCCAGGCACAGAGAAGGTGCTAGCAGGGAATTCTCTGCCTGCTTTTCCCCAGTGCTCTGCAAGCTCTCCAGGGCAACATAAAATGTGGGGCTCTGTGCTTTCTTTCCTTCTGAACAAGTGTTAGTGTTTTCTGCACAAACGCGATTCTGCGAAGCAATGTGAACACTTCTGCTTCCCAGGCACAGAGAAGGTGCTAGCAGGGAATTCTCTGCCTGCTTTTCCCCAGTGCTCTGCAAGCTCTCCAGGGCAACATAAAATCTGGGGCTCTGTGCTTTCTTTCCTTCTGAACAAGTGTTAGTGTTTTCTGCACAAACGCGATTCTGCGAAGCAATGGGAACACTTGTGCTTCCCAGGCACAGAGAAGGTGCTAGCAGGGAATTCTCTGCCTGCCTTTCCCCAGTGCTCTGCAAGCTCTCCAGGGCAACATAAAATGTGGGGCTCTGTGCTTTCTTTCCTTCTGAACAAGTGTTAGTGTTTTCTGCACAAACGCGATTCTGCGAAGCAATGGGAACACTTGTGCTTCCCAGGCACAGAGAAGGTGCTAGCAGGGAATTCTCTGCCTGCCTTTCCCCAGTGCTCTGCAAGCTCTCCAGGGCAACATAAAATCTGGGGCTCTGTGCTTTCTTTCCTTCTGAACAAGTGTTAGTGTTTTCTGCACAAACGCGATTCTGCGAAGCAATGGGAACACTTGTGCTTCCCAGGCACAGAGAAGGTGCTAGCAGGGAATTCTCTGCCTGCCTTTCCCCAGTGCTCTGCAAGCTCTCCAGGGCAACATCAAATCTGGGGCTCTGTGCTTTCTTTCCTTCTGAACAAGTGTTAGTGTTTTCTGCACAAACGCGATTCTGCGAAGCAATGGGAACACTTGTGCTTCCCAGGCACAGAGAAGGTGCTAGCAGGGAATTCTCTGCCTGCCTTTCCCCAGTGCTCTGCAAGCTCTCCAGGGCAACATAAAATGTGGGGCTCTGGGCTTTCTTTCCTTCTGAACAAGTGTTAGTGTTTTCTGCACAAACGCGATTCTGCGAAGCAATGTGAACACTTGTGCTTCCCAGGCACAGAGAAGGTGCTAGCAGGGAATTCTCTGCCTGCCTTTCCCCAGTGCTCTGCAAGCTCTCCAGGGCAACATAAAATCTGGGGCTCTGTGCTTTCTTTCCTTCTGAACAAGTGTTAGTGTTTTCTGCACAAACGCGATTCTGCGAAGCAATGTGAACACTTGTGCTTCCCAGGCACAGAGAAGGTGCTAGCAGGGAATTCTCTGCCTGCCTTTCCCCAGTGCTCTGCAAGCTCTCCAGGGCAACATAAAATGTGGGGCTCTGTGCTTTCTTTCCTTCTGAACAAGTGTTAGTGTTTTCTGCACAAACGCGATTCTGCGAAGCAATGTGAACACTTGTGCTTCCCAGGCACAGAGAAGGTGCTAGCAGGGAATTCTCTGCCTGCCTTTCCCCAGTGCTCTGCAAGCTCTCCAGGGCAACATAAAATGTGGGGCTCTGTGCTTTCTTTCCTTCTGAACAAGTGTTAGTGTTTTCTGCACAAACGCGATTCTGCGAAGCAATGTGAACACTTGTGCTTCCCAGGCACAGAGAAGGTGCTAGCAGGGAATTCTCTGCCTGCCTTTCCCCAGTGCTCTGCAAGCTCTCCAGGGCAACATAAAATGTGGGGCTCTGTGCTTTCTTTCCTTCTGGACAAGTGTTAGTGTTTTCTGCACAAACGCGATTCTGCGAAGCAATGGGAACACTTGTGCTTCCCAGGCACAGAGAAGGTGCTAGCAGGGAATTCTCTGCCTGCTTTTCCCCAGTGCTCTGCAAGCTCTCCAGGGCAACATAAAATGTGGGGCTCTGTGCTTTCTTTCCTTCTGAACAAGTGTTAGTGTTTTCTGCACAAACGCGATTCTGCGAAGCAATGGGAACACTTGTGCTTCCCAGGCACAGAGAAGGTGCTAGCAGGGAATTCTCTGCCTGCTTTTCCCCAGTGCTCTGCAAGCTCTCCAGGGCAACATAAAATCTGGGGCTCTGTGCTTTCTTTCCTTCTGAACAAGTGTTAGTGTTTTCTGCACAAACGCGATTCTGCGAAGCAATGGGAACACTTGTGCTTCCCAGGCACAGAGAAGGTGCTAGCAGGGAATTCTCTGCCTGCCTTTCCCCAGTGCTCTGCAAGCTCTCCAGGGCAACATAAAATGTGGGGCTCTGTGCTTTCTTTCCTTCTGAACAAGTGTTAGTGTTTTCTGCACAAACGCGATTCTGCGAAGCAATGTGAACACTTGTGCTTCCCAGGCACAGAGAAGGTGCTAGCAGGGAATTCTCTGCCTGCCTTTCCCCAGTGCTCTGCAAGCTCTCCAGGGCAACATAAAATGTGGGGCTCTGTGCTTTCTTTCCTTCTGAACAAGTGTTAGTGTTTTCTGCACAAACGCGATTCTGCGAAACAATGGGAACACTTGTGCTTCCCAGGCACAGAGAAGGTGCTAGCAGGGAATTCTCTGCCTGCTTTTCCCCAGTGCTCTGCAAGCTCTCCAGGGCAACATAAAATCTGGGGCTCTGTGCTTTCTTTCCTTCTGAACAAGTGTTAGTGTTTTCTGCACAAACGCGATTCTGCGAAGCAATGTGAACACTTGTGCTTCCCAGGCACAGAGAAGGTGCTAGCAGGGAATTCTCTGCCTGCCTTTCCCCAGTGCTCTGCAAGCTCTCCAGGGCAACAGAAAATCTGGGGCTCTGTGCTTTCTTTCCTTCTGAACAAGTGTTAGTGTTTTCTGCACAAACGCGATTCTGCGAAGCAATGGGAACACTTGTGCTTCCCAGGCACAGAGAAGGTGCTAGCAGGGAATTCTCTGCCTGCTTTTCCCCAGTGCTCTGCAAGCTCTCCAGGGCAACATAAAATGTGGGGCTCTGTGCTTTCTTTCCTTCTGAACAAGTGTTAGTGTTTTCTGCACAAACGCGATTCTGCGAAGCAATGGGAACACTTGTGCTTCCCAGGCACAGAGAAGGTGCTAGCAGGGAATTCTCTGCCTGCCTTTCCCCAGTGCTCTGCAAGCTCTCCAGGGCAACATAAAATGTGGGGCTCTGTGCTTTCTTTCCTTCTGAACAAGTGTTAGTGTTTTCTGCACAAACGCGATTCTGCGAAGCAATGTGAACACTTGTGCTTCCCAGGCACAGAGAAGGTGCTAGCAGGGAATTCTCTGCCTGCCTTTCCCCAGTGTTCTGCAAGCTCTCCAGGGCAACATAAAATGTGGGGCTCTGTGCTTTCTTTCCTTCTGAACTAGTGTTAGTGTTTTCTGCACAAACGCGATTCTGCGAAGCAATGGGAACACTTGTGCTTCCCAGGCACAGAGAAGGTGCTAGCAGGGAATTCTCTGCCTGCCTTTCCCCAGTGCTCTGCATGCTCTGCAGGGCAACATAAAATCTGGGGCTCTGTGCTTTCTTTCCTTCTGAACAAGTGTTAGTGTTTTCTGCACAAACGCGATTCTGCGAAGCAATGTGAACACTTGTGCTTCCCAGGCACAGAGAAGGTGCTAGCAGGGAATTCTCTGCCTGCCTTTCCCCAGTGCTCTGCTAGCTCTCCAGGGCAACATAAAATGTGGGGCTCTGTGCTTTCTTTCCTTCTGAACAAGTGTTAGTGTTTTCTGCACAAACGCGATTCTGCGAAGCAATGGGAACACTTGTGCTTCCCAGGCACAGAGAAGGTGCTAGCAGGGAATTCTCTGCCTGCTTTTCCCCAGTGCTCTGCAAGCTCTCCAGGGCAACATAAAATCTGGGGCTCTGTGCTTTCTTTCCTTCTGAACAAGTGTTAGTGTTTTCTGCACAAACGCGATTCTGCGAAGCAATGTGAACACTTGTGCTTCCCAGGCACAGAGAAGGTGCTAGCAGGGAATTCTCTGCCTGCCTTTCCCCAGTGCTCTGCAAGCTCTCCAGGGCAACAGAAAATGTGGGGCTCTGTGCTTTCTTTCCTTCTGAACAAGTGTTAGTGTTTTCTGCACAAACGCGATTCTGCGAAGCAATGTGAACACTTGTGCTTCCCAGGCACAGAGAAGGTGCTAGCAGGGAATTCTCTGCCTGCCTTTCCCCAGTGCTCTGCAAGCTCTCCAGGGCAACATAAAATGTGGGGCTCTGTGCTTTCTTTCCTTCTGAACAAGTGTTAGTGTTTTCTGCACAAACGCGATTCTGCGAAGCAATGTGAACACTTGTGCTTCCCAGGCACAGAGAAGGTGCTAGCAGGGAATTCTCTGCCTGCCTTTCCCCAGTGCTCTGCATGCTCTGCAGGGCAACATAAAATCTGGGGCTCTGTGCTTTCTTTCCTTCTGAACAAGTGTTAGTGTTTTCTGCACAAACGCGATTCTGCGAAGCAATGTGAACACTTGTGCTTCCCAGGCACAGAGAAGGTGCTAGCAGGGAATTCTCTGCCTGCCTTTCCCCAGTGCTCTGCAAGCTCTCCAGGGCAACATAAAATGTGGGGCTCTGTGCTTTCTTTCCTTCTGAACAAGTGTTAGTGTTTTCTGCACAAACGCGATTCTGCGAAGCAATGGGAACACTTGTGCTTCCCAGGCACAGAGAAGGTGCTAGCAGGGAATTCTCTGCCTGCCTTTCCCCAGTGCTCTGCATGCTCTGCAGGGCAACATAAAATCTGGGGCTCTGTGCTTTCTTTCCTTCTGAACAAGTGTTAGTGTTTTCTGCACAAACGCGATTCTGCGAAGCAATGTGAACACTTGTGCTTCCCAGGCACAGAGAAGGTGCTAGCAGGGAATTCTCTGCCTGCCTTTCCCCAGTGCTCTGCAAGCTCTCCAGGGCAACATAAAATGTGGGGCTCTGTGCTTTCTTTCCTTCTGAACAAGTGTTAGTGTTTTCTGCACAAACGCGATTCTGCGAAGCAATGGGAACACTTGTGCTTCCCAGGCACAGAGAAGGTGCTAGCAGGGAATTCTCTGCCTGCCTTTCCCCAGTGCTCTGCAAGCTCTCCAGGGCAACATAAAATCTGGGGCTCTGTGCTTTCTTTCCTTCTGAACAAGTGTTAGTGTTTTCTGCACAAACGCGATTCTGCGAAGCAATGTGAACACTTGTGCTTCCCAGGCACAGAGAAGGTGCTAGCAGGGAATTCTCTGCCTGCCTTTCCCCAGTGCTCTGCAAGCTCTCCAGGGCAACATCAAATCTGGGGCTCTGTGCTTTCTTTCCTTCTGAACAAGTGTTAGTGTTTTCTGCACAAAGGCGATTCTGCGAAGCAATGGGAACACTTGTGCTTCCCAGGCACAGAGAAGGTGCTAGCAGGGAATTCTCTGCCTGCCTTTCCCCAGTGCTCTGCAAGCTCTCCAGGGCAACATAAAATCTGGGGCTCTGTGCTTTCTTTCCTTCTGAACAAGTGTTAGTGTTTTCTGCACAAACGCGATTCTGCGAAGCAATGTGAACACTTGTGCTTCCCAGGCACAGAGAAGGTGCTAGCAGGGAATTCTCTGCCTGCCTTTCCCCAGTGCTCTGCAAGCTCTCCAGGGCAACATAAAATGTGGGGCTCTGTGCTTTCTTTCCTTCTGAACAAGTGTTAGTGTTTTCTGCACAAACGCGATTCTGCGAAGCAATGTGAACACTTGTGCTTCCCAGGCACAGAGAAGGTGCTAGCAGGGAATTCTCTGCCTGCCTTTCCCCAGTGCTCTGCAAGCTCTCCAGGGCAACATAAAATGTGGGGCTCTGGGCTTTCTTTCCTTCTGAACAAGTGTTAGTGTTTTCTGCACAAACGCGATTCTGCGAAGCAATGTGAACACTTGTGCTTCCCAGGCACAGAGAAGGTGCTAGCAGGGAATTCTCTGCCTGCCTTTCCCCAGTGCTCTGCAAGCTCTCCAGGGCAACATAAAATCTGGGGCTCTGTGCTTTCTTTCCTTCTGGACAAGTGTTAGTGTTTTCTGCACAAACGCGATTCTGCGAAGCAATGGGAACACTTGTGCTTCCCAGGCACAGAGAAGGTGCTAGCAGGGAATTCTCTGCCTGCTTTTCCCCAGTGCTCTGCAAGCTCTCCAGGGCAACATAAAATGTGGGGCTCTGTGCTTTCTTTCCTTCTGAACAAGTGTTAGTGTTTTCTGCACAAACGCGATTCTGCGAAGCAATGGGAACACTTGTGCTTCCCAGGCACAGAGAAGGTGCTAGCAGGGAATTCTCTGCCTGCTTTTCCCCAGTGCTCTGCAAGCTCTCCAGGGCAACATAAAATCTGGGGCTCTGTGCTTTCTTTCCTTCTGAACAAGTGTTAGTGTTTTCTGCACAAACGCGATTCTGCGAAGCAATGTGAACACTTGTGCTTCCCAGGCACAGAGAAGGTGCTAGCAGGGAATTCTCTGCCTGCCTTTCCCCAGTGCTCTGCAAGCTCTCCAGGGCAACATAAAATGTGGGGCTCTGTGCTTTCTTTCCTTCTGAACAAGTGTTAGTGTTTTCTGCACAAACGCGATTCTGCGAAGCAATGTGAACACTTGTGCTTCCCAGGCACAGAGAAGGTGCTAGCAGGGAATTCTCTGCCTGCCTTTCCCCAGTGCTCTGCAAGCTCTCCAGGGCAACATAAAATCTGGGGCTCTGTGCTTTCTTTCCTTCTGAACAAGTGTTAGTGTTTTCTGCACAAACGCGATTCTGCGAAGCAATGTGAACACTTGTGCTTCCCAGGCACAGAGAAGGTGCTAGCAGGGAATTCTCTGCCTGCTTTTCCCCAGTGCTCTGCAAGCTCTCCAGGGCAACATAAAATGTGGGGCTCTGTGCTTTCTTTCCTTCTGAACAAGTGTTAGTGTTTTCTGCACAAACGCGATTCTGCGAAGCAATGGGAACACTTGTGCTTCCCAGGCACAGAGAAGGTGCTAGCAGGGAATTCTCTGCCTGCTTTTCCCCAGTGCTCTGCAAGCTCTCCAGGGCAACATAAAATCTGGGGCTCTGTGCTTTCTTTCCTTCTGAACAAGTGTTAGTGTTTTCTGCACAAACGCGATTCTGCGAAGCAATGTGAACACTTCTGCTTCCCAGGCACAGAGAAGGTGCTAGCAGGGAATTCTCTGCCTGCCTTTCCCCAGTGCTCTGCAAGCTCTCCAGGGCAACATAAAATCTGGGGCTCTGTGCTTTCTTTCCTTCTGAACAAGTGTTAGTGTTTTCTGCACAAACGCGATTCTGCGAAGCAATGGGAACACTTGTGCTTCCCAGGCACAGAGAAGGTGCTAGCAGGGAATTCTCTGCCTGCTTTTCCCCAGTGCTCTGCAAGCTCTCCAGGGCAACATAAAATCTGGGGCTCTGTGCTTTCTTTCCTTCTGAACAAGTGTTAGTGTTTTCTGCACAAACGCGATTCTGCGAAGCAATGTGAACACTTGTGCTTCCCAGGCACAGAGAAGGTGCTAGCAGGGAATTCTCTGCCTGCCTTTCCCCAGTGTTCTGCAAGCTCTCCAGGGCAACATAAAATGTGGGGCTCTGTGCTTTCTTTCCTTCTGAACAAGTGTTAGTGTTTTCTGCACAAACGCGATTCTGCGAAGCAATGGGAACACTTGTGCTTCCCAGGCACAGAGAAGGTGCTAGCAGGGAATTCTCTGCCTGCCTTTCCCCAGTGCTCTGCATGCTCTGCAGGGCAACATAAAATCTGGGGCTCTGTGCTTTCTTTCCTTCTGAACAAGTGTTAGTGTTTTCTGCACAAACGCGATTCTGCGAAGCAATGGGAACACTTGTGCTTCCCAGGCACAGAGAAGGTGCTAGCAGGGAATTCTCTGCCTGCCTTTCCCCAGTGCTCTGCAAGCTCTCCAGGGCAACATAAAATCTGGGGCTCTGGGCTTTCTTTCCTTCTGAACAAGTGTTAGTGTTTTCTGCACAAACGCGATTCTGCGAAGCAATGTGAACACTTGTGCTTCCCAGGCACAGAGAAGGTGCTAGCAGGGAATTCTCTGCCTGCCTTTCCCCAGTGCTCTGCAAGCTCTCCAGGGCAACATAAAATGTGGGGCTCTGGGCTTTCTTTCCTTCTGAACAAGTGTTAGTGTTTTCTGCACAAACGCGATTCTGCGAAGCAATGTGAACACTTGTGCTTCCCAGGCACAGAGAAGGTGCTAGCAGGGAATTCTCTGCCTGCCTTTCCCCAGTGTTCTGCAAGCTCTCCAGGGCAACATAAAATGTGGGGCTCTGTGCTTTCTTTCCTTCTGAACAAGTGTTAGTGTTTTCTGCACAAACGCGATTCTGCGAAGCAATGGGAACACTTGTGCTTCCCAGGCACAGAGAAGGTGCTAGCAGGGAATTCTCTGCCTGCCTTTCCCCAGTGCTCTGCATGCTCTGCAGGGCAACATAAAATCTGGGGCTCTGTGCTTTCTTTCCTTCTGAACAAGTGTTAGTGTTTTCTGCACAAACGCGATTCTGCGAAGCAATGGGAACACTTGTGCTTCCCAGGCACAGAGAAGGTGCTAGCAGGGAATTCTCTGCCTGCCTTTCCCCAGTGCTCTGCAAGCTCTCCAGGGCAACATAAAATCTGGGGCTCTGTGCTTTCTTTCCTTCTGAACAAGTGTTAGTGTTTTCTGCACAAACGCGATTCTGCGAAGCAATGGGAACACTTGTGCTTCCCAGGCACAGAGAAGGTGCTAGCAGGGAATTCTCTGCCTGCTTTTCCCCAGTGCTCTGCAAGCTCTCCAGGGCAACATAAAATCTGGGGCTCTGTGCTTTCTTTCCTTCTGAACAAGTGTTAGTGTTTTCTGCACAAACGCGATTCTGCGAAGCAATGTGAACACTTGTGCTTCCCAGGCACAGAGAAGGTGCTAGCAGGGAATTCTCTGCCTGCCTTTCCCCAGTGCTCTGCAAGCTCTCCAGGGCAACATAAAATCTGGGGCTCTGGGCTTTCTTTCCTTCTGAACAAGTGTTAGTGTTTTCTGCACAAACGCGATTCTGCGAAGCAATGTGAACACTTGTGCTTCCCAGGCACAGAGAAGGTGCTAGCAGGGAATTCTCTGCCTGCCTTTCCCCAGTGCTCTGCAAGCTCTCCAGGGCAACATAAAATGTGGGGCTCTGGGCTTTCTTTCCTTCTGAACAAGTGTTAGTGTTTTCTGCACAAACGCGATTCTGCGAAGCAATGTGAACACTTGTGCTTCCCAGGCACAGAGAAGGTGCTAGCAGGGAATTCTCTGCCTGCCTTTCCCCAGTGCTCTGCATGCTCTGCAGGGCAACATAAAATCTGGGGCTCTGTGCTTTCTTTCCTTCTGAACAAGTGTTAGTGTTTTCTGCACAAACGCGATTCTGCGAAGCAATGTGAACACTTGTGCTTCCCAGGCACAGAGAAGGTGCTAGCAGGGAATTCTCTGCCTGCCTTTCCCCAGTGCTCTGCAAGCTCTCCAGGGCAACATAAAATGTGGGGCTCTGTGCTTTCTTTCCTTCTGAACAAGTGTTAGTGTTTTCTGCACAAACGCGATTCTGCGAAGCAATGGGAACACTTGTGCTTCCCAGGCACAGAGAAGGTGCTAGCAGGGAATTCTCTGCCTGCCTTTCCCCAGTGCTCTGCATGCTCTGCAGGGCAACATAAAATCTGGGGCTCTGTGCTTTCTTTCCTTCTGAACAAGTGTTAGTGTTTTCTGCACAAACGCGATTCTGCGAAGCAATGTGAACACTTCTCCTTCCCAGGCACAGAGAAGGTGCTAGCAGGGAATTCTCTGCCTGCCTTTCCCCAGTGCTCTGCAAGCTCTCCAGGGCAACATAAAATGTGGGGCTCTGTGCTTTCTTTCCTTCTGAACAAGTGTTAGTGTTTTCTGCACAAACGCGATTCTGCGAAGCAATGGGAACACTTGTGCTTCCCAGGCACAGAGAAGGTGCTAGCAGGGAATTCTCTGCCTGCTTTTCCCCAGTGCTCTGCAAGCTCTCCAGGGCAACATAAAATCTGGGGCTCTGTGCTTTCTTTCCTTCTGAACAAGTGTTAGTGTTTTCTGCACAAACGCGATTCTGCGAAGCAATGGGAACACTTGTGCTTCCCAGGCACAGAGAAGGTGCTAGCAGGGAATTCTCTGCCTGCTTTTCCCCAGTGCTCTGCAAGCTCTCCAGGGCAACATAAAATCTGGGGCTCTGTGCTTTCTTTCCTTCTGAACAAGTGTTAGTGTTTTCTGCACAAACGCGATTCTGCGAAGCAATGTGAACACTTGTGCTTCCCAGGCACAGAGAAGGTGCTAGCAGGGAATTCTCTGCCTGCCTTTCCCCAGTGCTCTGCAAGCTCTCCAGGGCAACATAAAATCTGGGGCTCTGGGCTTTCTTTCCTTCTGAACAAGTGTTAGTGTTTTCTGCACAAACGCGATTCTGCGAAGCAATGTGAACACTTGTGCTTCCCAGGCACAGAGAAGGTGCTAGCAGGGAATTCTCTGCCTGCCTTTCCCCAGTGCTCTGCAAGCTCTCCAGGGCAACATAAAATGTGGGGCTCTGTGCTTTCTTTCCTTCTGAACAAGTGTTAGTGTTTTCTGCACAAACGCGATTCTGCGAAGCAATGTGAACACTTGTGCTTCCCAGGCACAGAGAAGGTGCTAGCAGGGAATTCTCTGCCTGCCTTTCCCCAGTGCTCTGCAAGCTCTCCAGGGCAACATAAAATGTGGGGCTCTGTGCTTTCTTTCCTTCTGAACAAGTGTTAGTGTTTTCTGCACAAACGCGATTCTGCGAAGCAATGTGAACACTTGTGCTTCCCAGGCACAGAGAAGGTGCTAGCAGGGAATTCTCTGCCTGCCTTTCCCCAGTGTTCTGCAAGCTCTCCAGGGCAACATAAAATGTGGGGCTCTGTGCTTTCTTTCCTTCTGAACTAGTGTTAGTGTTTTCTGCACAAACGCGATTCTGCGAAGCAATGGGAACACTTGTGCTTCCCAGGCACAGAGAAGGTGCTAGCAGGGAATTCTCTGCCTGCCTTTCCCCAGTGCTCTGCATGCTCTGCAGGGCAACATAAAATGTGGGGCTCTGTGCTTTCTTTCCTTCTGAACAAGTGTTAGTGTTTTCTGCACAAACGCGATTCTGCGAAGCAATGGGAACACTTGTGCTTCCCAGGCACAGAGAAGGTGCTAGCAGGGAATTCTCTGCCTGCTTTTCCCCAGTGCTCTGCAAGCTCTCCAGGGCAACATAAAATCTGGGGCTCTGTGCTTTCTTTCCTTCTGAACAAGTGTTAGTGTTTTCTGCACAAACGCGATTCTGCGAAGCAATGTGAACACTTCTGCTTCCCAGGCACAGAGAAGGTGCTAGCAGGGAATTCTCTGCCTGCCTTTCCCCAGTGCTCTGCAAGCTCTCCAGGGCAACATAAAATGTGGGGCTCTGTGCTTTCTTTCCTTCTGAACAAGTGTTAGTGTTTTCTGCACAAACGCGATTCTGCGAAGCAATGTGAACACTTGTGCTTCCCAGGCACAGAGAAGGTGCTAGCAGGGAATTCTCTGCCTGCCTTTCCCCAGTGCTCTGCAAGCTCTCCAGGGCAACATAAAATGTGGGGCTCTGGGCTTTCTTTCCTTCTGAACAAGTGTTAGTGTTTTCTGCACAAACGCGATTCTGCGAAGCAATGTGAACACTTGTGCTTCCCAGGCACAGAGAAGGTGCTAGCAGGGAATTCTCTGCCTGCCTTTCCCCAGTGCTCTGCATGCTCTGCAGGGCAACATAAAATCTGGGGCTCTGTGCTTTCTTTCCTTCTGAACAAGTGTTAGTGTTTTCTGCACAAACGCGATTCTGCGAAGCAATGGGAACACTTGTGCTTCCCAGGCACAGAGAAGGTGCTAGCAGGGAATTCTCTGCCTGCCTTTCCCCAGTGCTCTGCAAGCTCTCCAGGGCAACATAAAATCTGGGGCTCTGTGCTTTCTTTCCTTCTGAACAAGTGTTAGTGTTTTCTGCACAAACGCGATTCTGCGAAGCAATGGGAACACTTGTGCTTCCCAGGCACAGAGAAGGTGCTAGCAGGGAATTCTCTGCCTGCCTTTCCCCAGTGCTCTGCATGCTCTGCAGGGCAACATAAAATCTGGGGCTCTGTGCTTTCTTTCCTTCTGAACAAGTGTTAGTGTTTTCTGCACAAACGCGATTCTGCGAAGCAATGGGAACACTTGTGCTTCCCAGGCACAGAGAAGGTGCTAGCAGGGAATTCTCTGCCTGCTTTTCCCCAGTGCTCTGCAAGCTCTCCAGGGCAACATAAAATCTGGGGCTCTGTGCTTTCTTTCCTTCTGAACAAGTGTTAGTGTTTTCTGCACAAACGCGATTCTGCGAAGCAATGGGAACACTTGTGCTTCCCAGGCACAGAGAAGGTGCTAGCAGGGAATTCTCTGCCTGCTTTTCCCCAGTGCTCTGCAAGCTCTCCAGGGCAACATAAAATCTGGGGCTCTGTGCTTTCTTTCCTTCTGAACAAGTGTTAGTGTTTTCTGCACAAACGCGATTCTGCGAAGCAATGTGAACACTTGTGCTTCCCAGGCACAGAGAAGGTGCTAGCAGGGAATTCTCTGCCTGCCTTTCCCCAGTGCTCTGCAAGCTCTCCAGGGCAACATAAAATCTGGGGCTCTGGGCTTTCTTTCCTTCTGAACAAGTGTTAGTGTTTTCTGCACAAACGCGATTCTGCGAAGCAATGGGAACACTTGTGCTTCCCAGGCACAGAGAAGGTGCTAGCAGGGAATTCTCTGCCTGCCTTTCCCCAGTGCTCTGCATGCTCTCCAGGGCAACATAAAATGTGGGGCTCTGGGCTTTCTTTCTTTCTGAACAAGTGTTAGTGTTTTCTGCACAAACGCGATTCTGCGAAGCAATGTGAACACTTGTGCTTCCCAGGCACAGAGAAGGTGCTAGCAGGGAATTCTCTGCCTGCCTTTCCCCAGTGCTCTGCATGCTCTGCAGGGCAACATAAAATGTGGGGCTCTGTGCTTTCTTTCCTTCTGAACAAGTGTTAGTGTTTTCTGCACAAACGCGATTCTGCGAAGCAATGTGAACACTTGTGCTTCCCAGGCACAGAGAAGGTGCTAGCAGGGAATTCTCTGCCTGCCTTTCCCCAGTGCTCTGCAAGCTCTCCAGGGCAACATAAAATGTGGGGCTCTGTGCTTTCTTTCCTTCTGAACAAGTGTTAGTGTTTTCTGCACAAACGCGATTCTGCGAAGCAATGGGAACACTTGTGCTTCCCAGGCACAGAGAAGGTGCTAGCAGGGAATTCTCTGCCTGCCTTTCCCCAGTGCTCTGCAAGCTCTCCAGGGCAACATAAAATGTGGGGCTCTGTGCTTTCTTTCCTTCTGAACAAGTGTTAGTGTTTTCTGCACAAACGCGATTCTGCGAAGCAATGTGAACACTTCTCCTTCCCAGGCACAGAGAAGGTGCTAGCAGGGAATTCTCTGCCTGCCTTTCCCCAGTGCTCTGCAAGCTCTCCAGGGCAACATCAAATCTGGGGCTCTGTGCTTTCTTTCCTTCTGAACAAGTGTTAGTGTTTTCTGCACAAACGCGATTCTGCGAAGCAATGTGAACACTTGTGCTTCCCAGGCACAGAGAAGGTGCTAGCAGGGAATTCTCTGCCTGCTTTTCCCCAGTGCTCTGCAAGCTCTCCAGGGCAACATAAAATGTGGGGCTCTGTGCTTTCTTTCCTTCTGAACAAGTGTTAGTGTTTTCTGCACAAACGCGATTCTGCGAAGCAATGGGAACACTTGTGCTTCCCAGGCACAGAGAAGGTGCTAGCAGGGAATTCTCTGCCTGCTTTTCCCCAGTGCTCTGCAAGCTCTCCAGGGCAACATAAAATCTGGGGCTCTGTGCTTTCTTTCCTTCTGAACAAGTGTTAGTGTTTTCTGCACAAACGCGATTCTGCAAAGCAATGTGAACACTTGTGCTTCCCAGGCACAGAGAAGGTGCTAGCAGGGAATTCTCTGCCTGCCTTTCCCCAGTGCTCTGCAAGCTCTCCAGGGCAACAGAAAATGTGGGGCTCTGTGCTTTCTTTCCTTCTGAACAAGTGTTAGTGTTTTCTGCACAAACGCGATTCTGCGAAGCAATGGGAACACTTGTGCTTCCCAGGCACAGAGAAGGTGCTAGCAGGGAATTCTCTGCCTGCTTTTCCCCAGTGCTCTGCAAGCTCTCCAGGGCAACATAAAATCTGGGGCTCTGTGCTTTCTTTCCTTCTGAACAAGTGTTAGTGTTTTCTGCACAAACGCGATTCTGCGAAGCAATGGGAACACTTGTGCTTCCCAGGCACAGAGAAGGTGCTAGCAGGGAATTCTCTGCCTGCCTTTCCCCAGTGCTCTGCAAGCTCTCCAGGGCAACATAAAATGTGGGGCTCTGTGCTTTCTTTCCTTCTGGACAAGTGTTAGTGTTTTCTGCACAAACGCGATTCTGCGAAGCAATGTGAACACTTGTGCTTCCCAGGCACAGAGAAGGTGCTAGCAGGGAATTCTCTGCCTGCCTTTCCCCAGTGCTCTGCAAGCTCTCCAGGGCAACATAAAATGTGGGGCTCTGTGCTTTCTTTCCTTCTGAACAAGTGTTAGTGTTTTCTGCACAAACGCGATTCTGCGAAGCAATGTGAACACTTGTGCTTCCCAGGCACAGAGAAGGTGCTAGCAGGGAATTCTCTGCCTGCCTTTCCCCAGTGTTCTGCAAGCTCTCCAGGGCAACATAAAATGTGGGGCTCTGTGCTTTCTTTCCTTCTGAACAAGTGTTAGTGTTTTCTGCACAAACGCGATTCTGCGAAGCAATGGGAACACTTGTGCTTCCCAGGCACAGAGAAGGTGCTAGCAGGGAATTCTCTGCCTGCCTTTCCCCAGTGCTCTGCATGCTCTGCAGGGCAACATAAAATCTGGGGCTCTGTGCTTTCTTTCCTTCTGAACAAGTGTTAGTGTTTTCTGCACAAACGCGATTCTGCGAAGCAATGTGAACACTTGTGCTTCCCAGGCACAGAGAAGGTGCTAGCAGGGAATTCTCTGCCTGCCTTTCCCCAGTGCTCTGCAAGCTCTCCAGGGCAACATAAAATGTGGGGCTCTGTGCTTTCTTTCCTTCTGAACAAGTGTTAGTGTTTTCTGCACAAACGCGATTCTGCGAAGCAATGGGAACACTTGTGCTTCCCAGGCACAGAGAAGGTGCTAGCAGGGAATTCTCTGCCTGCTTTTCCCCAGTGCTCTGCAAGCTCTCCAGGGCAACATAAAATGTGGGGCTCTGTGCTTTCTTTCCTTCTGAACAAGTGTTAGTGTTTTCTGCACAAACGCGATTCTGCGAAGCAATGTGAACACTTGTGCTTCCCAGGCACAGAGAAGGTGCTAGCAGGGAATTCTCTGCCTGCCTTTCCCCAGTGCTCTGCAAGCTCTCCAGGGCAACATAAAATCTGGGGCTCTGGGCTTTCTTTCCTTCTGAACAAGTGTTAGTGTTTTCTGCACAAACGCGATTCTGCGAAGCAATGTGAACACTTGTGCTTCCCAGGCACAGAGAAGGTGCTAGCAGGGAATTCTCTGCCTGCCTTTCCCCAGTGCTCTGCAAGCTCTCCAGGGCAACATAAAATGTGGGGCTCTGGGCTTTCTTTCCTTCTGAACAAGTGTTAGTGTTTTCTGCACAAACGCGATTCTGCGAAGCAATGTGAACACTTGTGCTTCCCAGGCACAGAGAAGGTGCTAGCAGGGAATTCTCTGCCTGCCTTTCCCCAGTGCTCTGCATGCTCTGCAGGGCAACATAAAATCTGGGGCTCTGTGCTTTCTTTCCTTCTGAACAAGTGTTAGTGTTTTCTGCACAAACGCGATTCTGCGAAGCAATGTGAACACTTGTGCTTCCCAGGCACAGAGAAGGTGCTAGCAGGGAATTCTCTGCCTGCCTTTCCCCAGTGCTCTGCAAGCTCTCCAGGGCAACATAAAATGTGGGGCTCTGTGCTTTCTTTCCTTCTGAACAAGTGTTAGTGTTTTCTGCACAAACGCGATTCTGCGAAGCAATGGGAACACTTGTGCTTCCCAGGCACAGAGAAGGTGCTAGCAGGGAATTCTCTGCCTGCCTTTCCCCAGTGCTCTGCATGCTCTCCAGGGCAACAGAAAATCTGGGGCTCTGTGCTTTCTTTCCTTCTGAACAAGTGTTAGTGTTTTCTGCACAAACGCGATTCTGCGAAGCAATGTGAACACTTGTGCTTCCCAGGCACAGAGAAGGTGCTAGCAGGGAATTCTCTGCCTGCCTTTCCCCAGTGCTCTGCAAGCTCTCCAGGGCAACATAAAATGTGGGGCTCTGGGCTTTCTTTCCTTCTGAACAAGTGTTAGTGTTTTCTGCACAAACGCGATTCTGCGAAGCAATGGGAACACTTGTGCTTCCCAGGCACAGAGAAGGTGCTAGCAGGGAATTCTCTGCCTGCTTTTCCCCAGTGCTCTGCAAGCTCTCCAGGGCAACATAAAATCTGGGGCTCTGTGCTTTCTTTCCTTCTGAACAAGTGTTAGTGTTTTCTGCACAAACGCGATTCTGCGAAGCAATGTGAACACTTGTGCTTCCCAGGCACAGAGAAGGTGCTAGCAGGGAATTCTCTGCCTGCCTTTCCCCAGTGCTCTGCAAGCTCTCCAGGGCAACATAAAATCTGGGGCTCTGGGCTTTCTTTCCTTCTGAACAAGTGTTAGTGTTTTCTGCACAAACGCGATTCTGCGAAGCAATGTGAACACTTGTGCTTCCCAGGCACAGAGAAGGTGCTAGCAGGGAATTCTCTGCCTGCCTTTCCCCAGTGCTCTGCAAGCTCTCCAGGGCAACATAAAATGTGGGGCTCTGGGCTTTCTTTCTTTCTGAACAAGTGTTAGTGTTTTCTGCACAAACGCGATTCTGCGAAGCAATGTGAACACTTGTGCTTCCCAGGCACAGAGAAGGTGCTAGCAGGGAATTCTCTGCCTGCCTTTCCCCAGTGCTCTGCATGCTCTCCAGGGCAACATAAAATCTGGGGCTCTGTGCTTTCTTTCCTTCTGAACAAGTGTTAGTGTTTTCTGCACAAACGCGATTCTGCGAAGCAATGTGAACACTTGTGCTTCCCAGGCACAGAGAAGGTGCTAGCAGGGAATTCTCTGCCTGCCTTTCCCCAGTGCTCTGCAAGCTCTCCAGGGCAACATAAAATGTGGGGCTCTGTGCTTTCTTTCCTTCTGAACAAGTGTTAGTGTTTTCTGCACAAACGCGATTCTGCGAAGCAATGGGAACACTTGTGCTTCCCAGGCACAGAGAAGGTGCTAGCAGGGAATTCTCTGCCTGCTTTTCCCCAGTGCTCTGCAAGCTCTCCAGGGCAACATAAAATCTGGGGCTCTGTGCTTTCTTTCCTTCTGAACAAGTGTTAGTGTTTTCTGCACAAACGCGATTCTGCGAAGCAATGGGAACACTTGTGCTTCCCAGGCACAGAGAAGGTGCTAGCAGGGAATTCTCTGCCTGCCTTTCCCCAGTGCTCTGCAAGCTCTCCAGGGCAACATAAAATGTGGGGCTCTGGGCTTTCTTTCCTTCTGAACAAGTGTTAGTGTTTTCTGCACAAACGCGATTCTGCGAAGCAATGGGAACACTTGTGCTTCCCAGGCACAGAGAAGGTGCTAGCAGGGAATTCTCTGCCTGCCTTTCCCCAGTGCTCTGCAAGCTCTCCAGGGCAACATAAAATGTGGGGCTCTGTGCTTTCTTTCCTTCTGAACAAGTGTTAGTGTTTTCTGCACAAACGCGATTCTGCGAAGCAATGTGAACACTTGTGCTTCCCAGGCACAGAGAAGGTGCTAGCAGGGAATTCTCTGCCTGCCTTTCCCCAGTGCTCTGCAAGCTCTCCAGGGCAACATAAAATGTGGGGCTCTGTGCTTTCTTTCCTTCTGAACAAGTGTTAGTGTTTTCTGCACAAACGCGATTCTGCGAAGCAATGTGAACACTTGTGCTTCCCAGGCACAGAGAAGGTGCTAGCAGGGAATTCTCTGCCTGCCTTTCCCCAGTGCTCTGCATGCTCTGCAGGGCAACATAAAATGTGGGGCTCTGTGCTTTCTTTCCTTCTGAACAAGTGTTAGTGTTTTCTGCACAAACGCGATTCTGCGAAGCAATGTGAACACTTGTGCTTCCCAGGCACAGAGAAGGTGCTAGCAGGGAATTCTCTGCCTGCCTTTCCCCAGTGCTCTGCAAGCTCTCCAGGGCAACATAAAATGTGGGGCTCTGTGCTTTCTTTCCTTCTGAACAAGTGTTAGTGTTTTCTGCACAAACGCGATTCTGCGAAGCAATGGGAACACTTGTGCTTCCCAGGCACAGAGAAGGTGCTAGCAGGGAATTCTCTGCCTGCCTTTCCCCAGTGCTCTGCATGCTCTGCAGGGCAACATAAAATCTGGGGCTCTGTGCTTTCTTTCCTTCTGAACAAGTGTTAGTGTTTTCTGCACAAACGCGATTCTGCGAAGCAATGTGAACACTTGTGCTTCCCAGGCACAGAGAAGGTGCTAGCAGGGAATTCTCTGCCTGCCTTTCCCCAGTGCTCTGCAAGCTCTCCAGGGCAACATAAAATGTGGGGCTCTGTGCTTTCTTTCCTTCTGAACAAGTGTTAGTGTTTTCTGCACAAACGCGATTCTGCGAAGCAATGGGAACACTTGTGCTTCCCAGGCACAGAGAAGGTGCTAGCAGGGAATTCTCTGCCTGCTTTTCCCCAGTGCTCTGCAAGCTCTCCAGGGCAACATAAAATCTGGGGCTCTGTGCTTTCTTTCCTTCTGAACAAGTGTTAGTGTTTTCTGCACAAACGCGATTCTGCGAAGCAATGGGAACACTTGTGCTTCCCAGGCACAGAGAAGGTGCTAGCAGGGAATTCTCTGCCTGCTTTTCCCCAGTGCTCTGCAAGCTCTCCAGGGCAACATAAAATGTGGGGCTCTGTGCTTTCTTTCCTTCTGAACAAGTGTTAGTGTTTTCTGCACAAACGCGATTCTGCGAAGCAATGTGAACACTTGTGCTTCCCAGGCACAGAGAAGGTGCTAGCAGGGAATTCTCTGCCTGCCTTTCCCCAGTGCTCTGCAAGCTCTCCAGGGCAACATAAAATCTGGGGCTCTGGGCTTTCTTTCCTTCTGAACAAGTGTTAGTGTTTTCTGCACAAACGCGATTCTGCGAAGCAATGTGAACACTTGTGCTTCCCAGGCACAGAGAAGGTGCTAGCAGGGAATTCTCTGCCTGCCTTTCCCCAGTGCTCTGCAAGCTCTCCAGGGCAACATAAAATGTGGGGCTCTGGGCTTTCTTTCTTTCTGAACAAGTGTTAGTGTTTTCTGCACAAACGCGATTCTGCGAAGCAATGTGAACACTTGTGCTTCCCAGGCACAGAGAAGGTGCTAGCAGGGAATTCTCTGCCTGCCTTTCCCCAGTGCTCTGCATGCTCTGCAGGGCAACATAAAATGTGGGGCTCTGTGCTTTCTTTCCTTCTGAACAAGTGTTAGTGTTTTCTGCACAAACGCGATTCTGCGAAGCAATGTGAACACTTGTGCTTCCCAGGCACAGAGAAGGTGCTAGCAGGGAATTCTCTGCCTGCCTTTCCCCAGTGCTCTGCAAGCTCTCCAGGGCAACATAAAATGTGGGGCTCTGTGCTTTCTTTCCTTCTGAACAAGTGTTAGTGTTTTCTGCACAAACGCGATTCTGCGAAGCAATGGGAACACTTGTGCTTCCCAGGCACAGAGAAGGTGCTAGCAGGGAATTCTCTGCCTGCTTTTCCCCAGTGCTCTGCAAGCTCTCCAGGGCAACATAAAATCTGGGGCTCTGTGCTTTCTTTCCTTCTGAACAAGTGTTAGTGTTTTCTGCACAAACGCGATTCTGCGAAGCAATGTGAACACTTGTGCTTCCCAGGCACAGAGAAGGTGCTAGCAGGGAATTCTCTGCCTGCCTTTCCCCAGTGCTCTGCAAGCTCTCCAGGGCAACATAAAATCTGGGGCTCTGGGCTTTCTTTCCTTCTGAACAAGTGTTAGTGTTTTCTGCACAAACACGATTCTGCGAAGCAATGTGAACACTTGTGCTTCCCAGGCACAGAGAAGGTGCTAGCAGGGAATTCTCTGCCTGCTTTTCCCCAGTGCTCTGCAAGCTCTCCAGGGCAACATAAAATGTGGGGCTCTGTGCTTTCTTTCCTTCTGAACAAGTGTTAGTGTTTTCTGCACAAACACGATTCTGCGAAGCAATGTGAACACTTGTGCTTCCCAGGCACAGAGAAGGTGCTAGCAGGGAATTCTCTGCCTGCCTTTCCCCAGTGCTCTGCAAGCTCTCCAGGGCAACATAAAATCTGGGGCTCTGTGCTTTCTTTCCTTCTGAACAAGTGTTAGTGTTTTCTGCACAAACGCGATTCTGCGAAGCAATGGGAACACTTGTGCTTCCCAGGCACAGAGAAGGTGCTAGCAGGGAATTCTCTGCCTGCCTTTCCCCAGTGCTCTGCATGCTCTCCAGGGCAACATAAAATGTGGGGCTCTGGGCTTTCTTTCTTTCTGAACAAGTGTTAGTGTTTTCTGCACAAACGCGATTCTGCGAAGCAATGTGAACACTTGTGCTTCCCAGGCACAGAGAAGGTGCTAGCAGGGAATTCTCTGCCTGCCTTTCCCCAGTGCTCTGCATGCTCTGCAGGGCAACATAAAATGTGGGGCTCTGTGCTTTCTTTCCTTCTGAACAAGTGTTAGTGTTTTCTGCACAAACGCGATTCTGCGAAGCAATGTGAACACTTGTGCTTCCCAGGCACAGAGAAGGTGCTAGCAGGGAATTCTCTGCCTGCCTTTCCCCAGTGCTCTGCAAGCTCTCCAGGGCAACATAAAATGTGGGGCTCTGTGCTTTCTTTCCTTCTGAACAAGTGTTAGTGTTTTCTGCACAAACGCGATTCTGCGAAGCAATGGGAACACTTGTGCTTCCCAGGCACAGAGAAGGTGCTAGCAGGGAATTCTCTGCCTGCCTTTCCCCAGTGCTCTGCAAGCTCTCCAGGGCAACATAAAATGTGGGGCTCTGTGCTTTCTTTCCTTCTGAACAAGTGTTAGTGTTTTCTGCACAAACGCGATTCTGCGAAGCAATGTGAACACTTCTCCTTCCCAGGCACAGAGAAGGTGCTAGCAGGGAATTCTCTGCCTGCCTTTCCCCAGTGCTCTGCAAGCTCTCCAGGGCAACATCAAATCTGGGGCTCTGTGCTTTCTTTCCTTCTGAACAAGTGTTAGTGTTTTCTGCACAAACGCGATTCTGCGAAGCAATGTGAACACTTGTGCTTCCCAGGCACAGAGAAGGTGCTAGCAGGGAATTCTCTGCCTGCTTTTCCCCAGTGCTCTGCAAGCTCTCCAGGGCAACATAAAATGTGGGGCTCTGTGCTTTCTTTCCTTCTGAACAAGTGTTAGTGTTTTCTGCACAAACGCGATTCTGCGAAGCAATGGGAACACTTGTGCTTCCCAGGCACAGAGAAGGTGCTAGCAGGGAATTCTCTGCCTGCTTTTCCCCAGTGCTCTGCAAGCTCTCCAGGGCAACATAAAATCTGGGGCTCTGTGCTTTCTTTCCTTCTGAACAAGTGTTAGTGTTTTCTGCACAAACGCGATTCTGCGAAGCAATGGGAACACTTGTGCTTCCCAGGCACAGAGAAGGTGCTAGCAGGGAATTCTCTGCCTGCCTTTCCCCAGTGCTCTGCAAGCTCTCCAGGGCAACAGAAAATGTGGGGCTCTGTGCTTTCTTTCCTTCTGAACAAGTGTTAGTGTTTTCTGCACAAACGCGATTCTGCGAAGCAATGGGAACACTTGTGCTTCCCAGGCACAGAGAAGGTGCTAGCAGGGAATTCTCTGCCTGCTTTTCCCCAGTGCTCTGCAAGCTCTCCAGGGCAACATAAAATCTGGGGCTCTGTGCTTTCTTTCCTTCTGAACAAGTGTTAGTGTTTTCTGCACAAACGCGATTCTGCGAAGCAATGTGAACACTTGTGCTTCCCAGGCACAGAGAAGGTGCTAGCAGGGAATTCTCTGCCTGCCTTTCCCCAGTGCTCTGCAAGCTCTCCAGGGCAACATAAAATGTGGGGCTCTGTGCTTTCTTTCCTTCTGGACAAGTGTTAGTGTTTTCTGCACAAACGCGATTCTGCGAAGCAATGTGAACACTTGTGCTTCCCAGGCACAGAGAAGGTGCTAGCAGGGAATTCTCTGCCTGCCTTTCCCCAGTGCTCTGCAAGCTCTCCAGGGCAACATAAAATGTGGGGCTCTGTGCTTTCTTTCCTTCTGAACAAGTGTTAGTGTTTTCTGCACAAACGCGATTCTGCGAAGCAATGTGAACACTTGTGCTTCCCAGGCACAGAGAAGGTGCTAGCAGGGAATTCTCTGCCTGCCTTTCCCCAGTGTTCTGCAAGCTCTCCAGGGCAACATAAAATGTGGGGCTCTGTGCTTTCTTTCCTTCTGAACAAGTGTTAGTGTTTTCTGCACAAACGCGATTCTGCGAAGCAATGGGAACACTTGTGCTTCCCAGGCACAGAGAAGGTGCTAGCAGGGAATTCTCTGCCTGCCTTTCCCCAGTGCTCTGCATGCTCTGCAGGGCAACATAAAATCTAGGGCTCTGTGCTTTCTTTCCTTCTGAACAAGTGTTAGTGTTTTCTGCACAAACGCGATTCTGCGAAGCAATGTGAACACTTGTGCTTCCCAGGCACAGAGAAGGTGCTAGCAGGGAATTCTCTGCCTGCCTTTCCCCAGTGCTCTGCATGCTCTGCAGGGCAACATAAAATCTGGGGCTCTGGGCTTTCTTTCCTTCTGAACAAGTGTTAGTGTTTTCTGCACAAACGCGATTCTGCGAAGCAATGGGAACACTTGTGCTTCCCAGGCACAGAGAAGGTGCTAGCAGGGAATTCTCTGCCTGCTTTTCCCCAGTGCTCTGCAAGCTCTCCAGGGCAACATAAAATGTGGGGCTCTGTGCTTTCTTTCCTTCTGAACAAGTGTTAGTGTTTTCTGCACAAACGCGATTCTGCGAAGCAATGGGAACACTTGTGCTTCCCAGGCACAGAGAAGGTGCTAGCAGGGAATTCTCTGCCTGCCTTTCCCCAGTGCTCTGCATGCTCTGCAGGGCAACATAAAATCTGGGGCTCTGTGCTTTCTTTCCTTCTGAACAAGTGTTAGTGTTTTCTGCACAAACGCGATTCTGCGAAGCAATGGGAACACTTGTGCTTCCCAGGCACAGAGAAGGTGCTAGCAGGGAATTCTCTGCCTGCCTTTCCCCAGTGCTCTGCAAGCTCTCCAGGGCAACATAAAATGTGGGGCTCTGTGCTTTCTTTCCTTCTGAACAAGTGTTAGTGTTTTCTGGCACAAACGCGATTCTGCGAAGCAATGGGAACACTTGTGCTTCCCAGGCACAGAGAAGGTGCTAGCAGGGAATTCTCTGCCTGCTTTTCCCAGTGCTCTGCAAGCTCTCCAGGGCAACATAAAATCTGGGGCTCTGTGCTTTCTTTCCTTCTGAACAAGTGTTAGTGTTTTCTGCACAAACGCGATTCTGCGAAGCAATGGGAACACTTGTGCTTCCCAGGCACAGAGAAGGTGCTAGCAGGGAATTCTCTGCCTGCTTTTCCCCAGTGCTCTGCAAGCTCTCCAGGGCAACATAAAATCTGGGGCTCTGTGCTTTCTTTCCTTCTGAACAAGTGTTAGTGTTTTCTGCACAAACGCGATTCTGCGAAGCAATGTGAACACTTGTGCTTCCCAGGCACAGAGAAGGTGCTAGCAGGGAATTCTCTGCCTGCCTTTTCCCAGTGCTCTGCAAGCTCTCCAGGGCAACATAAAATCTGGGGCTCTGTGCTTTCTTTCCTTCTGAACAAGTGTTAGTGTTTTCTGCACAAACGCGATTCTGCGAAGCAATGTGAACACTTGTGCTTCCCAGGCACAGAGAAGGTGCTAGCAGGGAATTCTCTGCCTGCCTTTCCCCAGTGCTCTGCAAGCTCTCCAGGGCAACATAAAATGTGGGGCTCTGGGCTTTCTTTCTTTCTGAACAAGTGTTAGTGTTTTCTGCACAAACGCGATTCTGCGAAGCAATGTGAACACTTGTGCTTCCCAGGCACAGAGAAGGTGCTAGCAGGGAATTCTCTGCCTGCCTTTCCCCAGTGCTCTGCATGCTCTCCAGGGCAACATAAAATCTGGGGCTCTGTGCTTTCTTTCCTTCTGAACAAGTGTTAGTGTTTTCTGCACAAACGCGATTCTGCGAAGCAATGTGAACACTTGTGCTTCCCAGGCACAGAGAAGGTGCTAGCAGGGAATTCTCTGCCTGCCTTTCCCCAGTGCTCTGCAAGCTCTCCAGGGCAACATAAAATGTGGGGCTCTGTGCTTTCTTTCCTTCTGAACAAGTGTTAGTGTTTTCTGCACAAACGCGATTCTGCGAAGCAATGGGAACACTTGTGCTTCCCAGGCACAGAGAAGGTGCTAGCAGGGAATTCTCTGCCTGCTTTTCCCCAGTGCTCTGCAAGCTCTCCAGGGCAACATAAAATCTGGGGCTCTGTGCTTTCTTTCCTTCTGAACAAGTGTTAGTGTTTTCTGCACAAACGCGATTCTGCGAAGCAATGGGAACACTTGTGCTTCCCAGGCACAGAGAAGGTTGCTAGCAGGGAATTCTCTGCCTGCCTTTCCCCAGTGCTCTGCAAGCTCTCCAGGGCAACATAAAATGTGGGGCTCTGTGCTTTCTTTCCTTCTGAACAAGTGTTAGTGTTTTCTGCACAAACGCGATTCTGCGAAGCAATGGGAACACTTGTGCTTCCCAGGCACAGAGAAGGTGCTAGCAGGGAATTCTCTGCCTGCCTTTCCCCCAGTGCTCTGCAAGCTCTCCAGGGCAACATAAAATGTGGGGCTCTGTGCTTTCTTTCCTTCTGAACAAGTGTTAGTGTTTTCTGCACAAACGCGATTCTGCGAAGCAATGTGAACACTTCTCCTTCCCAGGCACAGAGAAGGTGCTAGCAGGGAATTCTCTGCCTGCCTTTCCCCAGTGCTCTGCAAGCTCTCCAGGGCAACATAAAATGTGGGGCTCTGTGCTTTCTTTCCTTCTGAACAAGTGTTAGTGTTTTCTGCACAAACGCGATTCTGCGAAGCAATGTGAACACTTGTGCTTCCCAGGCACAGAGAAGGTGCTAGCAGGGAATTCTCTGCCTGCCTTTCCCCAGTGCTCTGCATGCTCTGCAGGGCAACATAAAATCTGGGGCTCTGTGCTTTCTTTCCTTCTGAACAAGTGTTAGTGTTTTCTGCACAAACGCGATTCTGCGAAGCAATGTGAACACTTGTGCTTCCCAGGCACAGAGAAGGTGCTAGCAGGGGAATTCTCTGCCTGCCTTTCCCCAGTGCTCTGCAAGCTCTCCAGGGCAACATAAAATGTGGGGCTCTGGGCTTTCTTTCCTTCTGAACAAGTGTTAGTGTTTTCTGCACAAACGCGATTCTGCGAAGCAATGGGAACACTTGTGCTTCCCAGGCACAGAGAAGGTGCTAGCAGGGAATTCTCTGCCTGCCTTTCCCCAGTGCTCTGCATGCTCTGCAGGGCAACATAAAATCTGGGGCTCTGTGCTTTCTTTCCTTCTGAACAAGTGTTAGTGTTTTCTGCACAAACGCGATTCTGCGAAGCAATGTGAACACTTGTGCTTCCCAGGCACAGAGAAGGTGCTAGCAGGGGAATTCTCTGCCTGCCTTTCCCCAGTGCTCTGCAAGCTCTCCAGGGCAACATAAAATGTGGGGCTCTGTGCTTTCTTTCCTTCTGAACAAGTGTTAGTGTTTTCTGCACAAACGCGATTCTGCGAAGCAATGGGAACACTTGTGCTTCCCAGGCACAGAGAAGGTGCTAGCAGGGAATTCTCTGCCTGCTTTTCCCCAGTGCTCTGCAAGCTCTCCAGGGCAACATAAAATGCTGGGGCTCTGTGCTTTCTTTCCTTCAGAACAAGTGTTAGTGTTTTCTGCACAAACGCGATTCTGCGAAGCAATGGGAACACTTGTGCTTCCCAGGCACAGAGAAGGTGCTAGCAGGGAATTCTCTGCCTGCTTTTCCCCAGTGCTCTGCAAGCTCTCTCAGGGCAACATAAAATCTGGGGCTCTGTGCTTTCTTTCCTTCCTGAACAAGTGTTAGTGTTTTCTGCACAAACGCGATTCTGCGAAGCAAAGTGAACACTTGTGCTTCCCAGGCACAGAGAAGGTGCTAGCAGGGAATTCTCTGCCTGCCTTTCCCCAGTGCTCTGCAAGCTCTCCAGGGCAACATAAAATCTGGGGCTCTGTGCTTTCTTTCCTTCTGAACAAGTGTTAGTGTTTTCTGCACAAACGCGATTCTGCGAAGCAATGTGAACACTTGTGCTTCCCAGGCACAGAGAAGGTGCTAGCAGGGAATTCTCTGCCTGCCTTTCCCCAGTGCTCTGCAAGCTCTCCAGGGCAACATAAAATCTGGGGCTCTGGGCTTTCTTTCCTTCTGAACAAGTGTTAGTGTTTTCTGCACAAACGCGATTCTGCGAAGCCAATGTGCAACACTTGTGCTTCCAGGCACAGAGAAGGTGCTAGCAGGGAATTCT